>SJYX01012532.1:13081-55216 GCA_006410675.1 Oreotragus oreotragus | reverse complement strand
CCCACACCGAGGCGCACAATGCAGTTATTATAACGCCCTGGCCCTAAGAAGGGCCTGGAAACAGCTTGGAATGGCCTATAATTAAGTTCACTTAATAATAAAGACACGGCTTCTTAGGTATTTATTGCAAGAAGCGAAAAGAAGTCCGTCATCTTCTCTCTCTCTACTCCCTTCCCCCACCCTCCTTCCCTTTTACAAATTAGGAAAGCCAGGGAGTTATACATTTTTAAAAAAATAAC
The DNA here is from genome assembly GCA_006410675.1 of Oreotragus oreotragus. NCBI lineage: Eukaryota > Metazoa > Chordata > Mammalia > Artiodactyla > Bovidae > Oreotragus > Oreotragus oreotragus. The sequence goes on along the minus strand of SJYX01012532.1, from coordinate 54,977 downwards.
TTTTGCAAAAGGTGTCTCGCCAGTGGGGAAAGGGAAATTAAATTACTTGAGAACATTCTTTCCGTGTTTAAAAAAAAAAAGGCTTCTGCTTATTCAGGTAGTTAACTCATGGGGAGGATTGTTAAAAGGCTGTTCCATCAATCACTCTTGGGTTCAACTTCCAAAGGCTTTCAGGGGCTGTGACCCTCCAGCAAAGGGGCATCCCTAGGGATGAAGCTGCCATTTGGATGGGCACTTCCTCAAGCCGCCGCTGTGCCCAGGAAGGATCCATGGGGAGTGTCCCTCGGGCAGGGTCCCATGTCCTTGGTCCCCACCCCTTCTTCAAGCACTCAATTGTGCAGCTAGTTTCCAAGTAGTGGGGAGAGGAGAGAGCGCCAGGAAATGTGGTCAGTTTGAAAGAATAAAGCCTGAGAGGGGGCAGGCCAGGGTCACAGCTCTGCCCGTCTGGCTGAGTGCGCCTGTTTTCTTGAACTTCCCTAAGGCCCGGTGTCCTCTGTAAAATGAGGGTGTCGGTAGTACAAGTGTTAGTGGCTCAGTCGTAGCCGACTCTTTGTGACACTATGAACTGTAGCCCGCCAGGCTCCTCTGTCTGTGGAATTCTCCAGGCAAGAATACTGGGGTGGGTAGTCATTCCCTTCTCGAGGGGATCTTTCTGACTCAGGGATCGAACCCAGGTCTCCTGCATTGCAGGCAGATTCTTCACTGTCTCAGCCACAGGTACAATGAGTAACAAATAGTCTTAAGTTCTCTGAGCCTCACTCCTTTTATCTGTAAAATGAGGTTAAAAAGTAACCTATTTTACATGCATTGTTGGGATAACTGAATGAAGTAATGTATGAAATCGCTGAGCATATGTGGTACAGAGTGATCAGTAAATGCTAGCTGCCATTCTTATTATTATCATTATTCCTGTTATTAATGCAGTTGTATTTTTAAAGATACTTATTGGATTGAAATCGTTTGCATCATTGGATGATTCAATACACAGCAGGCGTCTGTCTCGAGAAACAAGACAAGCCATGCAAACTGGCTGGGCAATACTGCACGGGGAAAGCTGATTGCTTTTATTTCTTTGGTAGGGAGATGGAGTGGTGAAACAAATAAGGGTCATCATTTCTTCGCTGTAATTAATTAAAATGAAATGAACTGTACAGTTCCCACCATATAGATAACATTAATAACAAGACTAGTCTTATCAGCACATGCATATTGGTGCTCCCAGCATTTTGGACTTTTGAAGAGAAACTTTTATTACATGGTTGAAAAGAGGCTGACTTCTGCTGGAACATTTGATTAAAAAAAAAAAAATTGGACATCGAGCCTATTGATAAGTAAAGGTCAGCCCAAGAGAGGGTGGGAATGAAGTACATTTTGGGGAAATAAAAAAGAATGAAGCTTATAAAAAGAAACAAATTTGAGTCAGTTGAGCTGAGACGGATGAACCTGGAGCCTGTTACACAGAGCGAAGTAAATCAGAAAGAGAAAAACAAATACTACGTATTAACACATATATATATATGGAATCTAGAAAAATAGTACGGATAAACCAATTCACAGGGCAGGAATAGAGAACACACTCGTGGAGCCAGTGCGGGAGAGGGTGGGGTGGACTGAGAGAGTGGCACTGGCAGAAACACACTGCCACTGGCAGCTAGTGGGGTTCCTCCAATTAGAAATGAATTTTTACAAAAGGAACGAGGCTGTTATTTAAGTAGCTAAAGAAATCTCCAGTTACCATTAAGCTCAAACATAGTGCCTTGTTTTCACTTTATGTAAAAAAAAAAAAAAAAAAGCATTTGGAGCTACTACATTTTGGACACCAAAATGGAGGACTGTGAAACTCTAAGAAGCCCTGAAGGAGAAGAGACAGGAAACTCGAGGCAAGACATCCTTTATCCTCCCAATCCCAGCAGCATTTGCTCTTTATTCTTTAAAAAGCCTTTTAAAAATCACATGGAAGAAGAAGCACTCTAAGGATCTTTAGATTCCTTTTGGTTTTGGCTAAGAAAATGAAATTATTGAGAAAACCCAACCTTTTATAGAATACTGCTGCTGAAAGGACTTCTGAGTGGGTTGAATATTATCAAATCATTGTTGGGCAATACAGAGTGGAGGAGAAAAACAAAAATAATTACTCAACAGGAGCGGATTCGGTGGGTTTGCATAGAGCTGCATTCCAGTGTCAGAATGTGGCATCAAAGGCTTCGGTTACCGAGGTCACTTTTTTTTTATCCTAGGTGACCAAGTGATGACGCATTAAGGCAACAGCAAGGTCCCCTTCATCCCTCAGGGTTTTGGAAACAGACCGTGCTCCACCAATCTCAAACCACCTTCCCTTAACCCTGGCCTTTCACATAATGCAGGTCAACTCGCTTCCTCTAGCGATCACACATCAGCGGTGCACGGGTCTCACTCTGGCTGCCTCTCTGAATTCTGATTACTTAGCAAGTGCAGGCTCAGGAATGCCAGAATTATCTGGTCATTGCACGCAGACACTGGATAGACCTCTTCTTTTCTTCAGGATACTCTTTCTTTTTATCTTATTTCAAATCCCAGGGTCATCAGGGTGATAAGGGCACTTCTTAAACACTGGACAGCATGGTGGAGGTGAAAATCTGTTGTAAAATCTGAGGGATGTCCTTGGTGTCCATGGCAACGAAAGACCGGCCCGCTGGTAGAGTTCTCTGAAGCCTGTCAGGATGGATGGGGAAAGAAAATTACCATCGCAAACCAGGGTGCTCCTTCCACCTCCGGCCTCTGCAGACCTCAGCATCCGAATGGTTTCTTAGGAAGGGAACTTCTCACTTTTTAATATCTTGCCCTTGCTTGCGGTGGAACTGGCTGTTGCTAGGCAACAAAGAGCTACAGAGAGAGGCTCGCTGGAAGCAGTGAACCGAAAGGTCTTTTCAGTGAGAAAATTGGGAAATTTGCAAGGAAAAAAATGCTCTCCCTTTTATGACGGTCGTTTCCTGGTATTTTATATTCCCTTGGCAGAACGGAGCCCTTGGGATCAATCTGGGACTAGCTCCTCGGGATCAATCTGGGACTGCTGCTGCTGCTGCTAAGTCACTTCAGTCGTGTCCGACTCTGTGTGACCCCATAGACGGCAGCCCAACAGGCTCCCCCGTCCCTGGGATTCTCCAGGCAAGAACACTGGAGTGGGGTGCCATTTCCTTCTCCACAATCTGGGACTAGCTCACCTAGATTCAGAGAACGTGTTGGCCTCACACTGTCCTACTAACTGCCTTTCCTGCCTTAGAAAAACAGGCTTCAAGAAAAGTTGCCCAGCCAGACCTCAAGTGGGTCTTTCTTCCTCTTGCGTTCTCTCTCTCCTCTCTCTCCCTTTCTCTTTTCTGCCCCACATCATACAATGTGAAATATAATCTGACTTATGCAATGCCTGCTTTGATGACACTGAGGTTATATGGGCTTATGATAATTTTTTTAAATGCCAAGTTATCATTCGGAACAAAGGGCCATTTTTGGAGGCAATAAAAGTACAAGACACAGTTCTATCCTAAAGAACGCCTCCTTTCACTGTGCCAGCAGAGTTTGGTTTTGGAATGACATTTAATAAAAGTCCACTCTCCTGTGCAGTATCATGCATTTGGCATGCCTGGTAGACCAGCTAATTCTACAATGTATCTCCTGCCAGTAGATGTTGGATCATTTCCCCAGGAAACCACAAGGGTATTATTGTGCTTTCTTAAGTGTTCAAACAGGATCTGTTCACTAGAAAGACAAAATAGCTATTTCAGCTCAAACAGTATTTGTTGAGCTTGCTGTCTGGATTCATCCTGGGCTGGTCCTGAAGACAGTGTAAGCGGAAAAGGCATGGTCTGCACTTGAGGACATGGAAGTTCTCAAAGAGGCTAACACGCACAACTGAGAAAGATGTGAAGTCATTTGTAATAAAGCGACTGTAGTTATGTGGTATTAAGTCTGTTCTTAGCCGTACCCTGCAATCCTGCAGCAAATTAAAGGGAAGAGAAAAATATGTCAGAACTTTGGACCCCAAAACATTTCCTAGTCTGTCCAGGATTCTCTGGGCTTCCCCAGTGGCTCGGCTGGTAAAGAATCTGCCTGCAGTGCAGGAGACCCTGGTTGAATTCCTGGGTCAGGAAGATCTGCTGGAGAAGGGATAGGCTACCCACTCCAGTATTCTTGGGCTTCCCCGGTGGCTCGGCTGGTAAAGAATCTGCCCGCAATGCGGGAGACCTAGGTTCGATCCCTGGGTTGGGAAAATCCCCTGCAGAAGGGAAAGGCTACCCACTCCAGTACTCTGGCCCAGAGAACTCCATGGACTGACTATACAGTCCATGGGGTTGCAAAGAGTTGGACACGACTGAGCAACTTTCACTTTCCAGGACCCTGTACCATAGGGTGAAACAGGTGAAAGAGGTNCCTGGGTTGGGAAAATCCCCTGCAGAAGGGAAAGGCTACCCACTCCAGTACTCTGGCCCAGAGAACTCCATGGACTGACTATACAGTCCATGGGGTTGCAAAGAGTTGGACACGACTGAGCAACTTTCACTTTCCAGGACCCTGTACCATAGGGTGAAACAGGTGAAAGAGGTGGAGAACCAAAGGGGTATGTGGGCTCTTGTGATGTAGGCAGGATTTTATTTCCTCTTTTTGAGGAAATACACTTTCAATTGTGTTTTCTGCTCCTTATAAGTACTTTAAGTAGAGAAAAACCATTTCTGTCTATAATTCAGAAAGATAAATGTTAGTGTGTTTAAGAAACAAAAATGTTTCCAGATCTCTCCTTTCAGATGATCCATGATAGCATTTATTATCTGACCATGAGTCTCTCTACTGAATATTCAGCATATTTAGTGTAGCATCCTACTATAGATACAGACATGCATGAAGGAGAAATATAAGAAGGAAGATTATCTGTCTATGTTTATATATATATATTATCTGTCTATGTTTATATATATATAGTATATTATATAATATATATATTATATATATATCTGTCTATGTTTATATATATATATATATATCGGAGAAGGCAATGGCACCTCACTCCAGTACTATTGCCTGGAAAATCCCATGGACAGTGGAGCCTGGTAGGCTGTTGTCTATGGGGTCGCACAGAGTCGGATACTACTGAAGTGAGATAGGAAGAGTAGCATATATATATATGTGCTGTGGTCAAGTTGCTCAGTCATGTCCGAGTCTTTGTGACCCCACGGACTGTAGCCTGCCAGGCTCTCCTGTCCATGGGATTTTTCAGGCAAGAGTACTGGAGTGGGGTGCCATTTCTTTCCCCAGTTTATAGATATGTAGACTTGATGAAAGTGAAAGAGGAGAGTGAAAAAGTTGGCTTAAAGCTCAACATTCAGAAAATGAAGATCNTTAAATATAAGCTGAAAAAGAAATAACTGAAAGTATTGCTGCTCATCTAAATATAAGGTAGAAGATCCCATCCTCTCACCTGGACTGTCAGCTGCTTGAGGGCAGCCACTCTAGCTTCCGTTTCTCCCCCATGCCCCTCACTAGCTTTGACGATGGGAAGCCTGTGAAACAGCACATGTCAGCTACTCAAACCTCTGTATCCCTGCCCTCTGCTGTGCCTTAAGGTGACACTTATGACACTTTACCTGGCTGCTTGATCGCCTAAAGATCCAATAAAGATGGCAAAAGCATTTACTTGAGGGTTGCTTGTCAGGATCTGGGCAAACTTGGCAGGGTGTATTCCATAGCGAGACAGGTTGGCATCACTTAAGACAATGACGAAGTACTCATCAGCTTCCTCTTTGACGATTTCCTTGATGGCATGCTCTGTTCCCTCTAAGGTGTGGTCCCCACTCATGCAGAACTGAGCGTGGGCATGCATCGTCTGGGGGTAAGAGACATGGCCCAAAAGCCACGAATGAGAAGCTTTCTTTAAAGAAAAAAAGCAAAACACGATTTTTCTGTTGACAGTGAGAAAGCACAAATACTCTGAGCGAGTTCTATGTAATTTGCACCTTAGACTGACCACGGTACACAGTGATACCTGGATATGGTCAAGACTTTCGTTGAAAACAGGAAATGTTCCAACACGATCCCAGTCGGCACTGATTTTTAAGACTCAAGCTGCCATTTAAGGTGAGAATATGTAGGGACTTCCCTGGTGGTCCAGTGGTTAAGAATGCGCCTTCCAGCGCAGGGGACGTTGGTTCCATCCCTGGTTGAGGAGCTATGATCCTACATGCTGGGGGGTAAGGAGGGGATACACAACTACTACTGAGGCCCCACACCGCAGTGAAGACCCAGCACAGCTAATACAAACAAGCAAACAAAAATCCAAAAAGCCTCACAAAAATGTCAGGAAATGTAAGAAAGTATGAAGCTTGGTGTCACATGGGAGAATGGAGATAACAGAGGAGAAAAATAAGGAATGGCTTGGGTTTCCAATAAACAAAGTTATAATATTAAGCACTGTACTTAATTAGCAAACAAAAATCCAAAAAGCCTCACAAAAATGTCAGGAAATGTAAGAAAGTATGAAGCTTGGTGTCACATGGGAGAATGGAGATAACAGAGGAGAAAAATAAGGAATGGCTTGGGTTTCCAATAAACAAAGTTATAATATTAAGCACTGTACTTAATAGGAATGGAGGAAATTTACTCTGATAAACCTGATGAGTGTTTCTATTGTAGATCGAAGTATGTGAAGCTGAATTTATTGTCAGAAAAATACTAAGAAGTACATAAAATTTGGGTTAGAGAGTACTCTAGAAGGAGTCTTTCTTTTCCTTCTGAAATATGTAGGGGCTCAGAAGAACTCTATAGAATATAGACTGTAGATCCTGATACTGAGAAAGCACAAATACTCTGAGCGAGTTCTATGTAATTTGCCCCTTAGACTGACCACAGTACACAGTGATACCTGGATGTGGTCAAGACTTTCGTTAAAAACAGGAAATGTTCCAACATGATCCCAGTCGGCACTGATTTTTAACTCAAGCTGCCATTTAAGGTGAGAATATGTAGGGACTTCCCTGGTGGTCCAGTGGTTAAGAATGCGCCTTCCAGCGCAGGGGATGTTGGTTCCATCCCTGGTTGAGGAGCTATGATCCCACATGCTGGGGGGTAAGGAGGGGACACACAACTACTACTGAGGCCCCACGCCGCAGTGAAGACCCAGCACAGCCGATACAAACGAGCAAACAAAAATCCAAAAAGCCTCACAAAAATGTCAGGAAATGTAAGAAAGTATGAAGCTTGGTGTCACATGGGAGAATGGAGATAACAGAGGAGAAAAATAAGGAATGGCTTGGGTTTCCAATAAGCAAGGTTATAATATTAAGCACTGTACTGAACAGGAATGGAGGAAATTTACTCTGATAAACCTGATGAGTGTGTTTCTATTGTAGATGGAAGTATGTGAAGCCGAATTTATTGCTGGAAAAATACTAAGAAGTACATAAAATTGGGGTTAGAGAGTACCCTAGAAGGAGTCCTTCTTTTCCTTCTGAAATATGTAGGGGCTCAGAAGAACTCTATAGAATATAGACTGTAGATCCTGATACTAACCGGAGTCCCCCAAAATACATAGGGAACAAAGTTTAAATTTTGTACGGTGTAGACCAGGAATTTCGGCATAAGTGCTTTCTCATATTAATGCTTAAATTTCTGTGAAACAGAAAGTCTTTTTGTTTCCAGTTAACTGCTGCCTCTTCAGTGAATCTTTTCAGTGACCAGATGGAAGGTTTCATAATATAGAGGTAATTGAATGCATTTACCTTGAGAATTTCTAGTCTTTGCTTATTGTCCTTGGGGACTTTGTTAATTGGAACTAGACCAATGTTGTATCCATCTCCAGAGTGTCCAGCGATGTCATACTACAGGCAAGAGAATCAGATTTAGAATCCTCTGTCCACCAAAAAATGGTCACTGGACCTATAAAGCGTCCAACTTTGTTTTGTTATCGCCCAGAATTGCCAAACATAAGTGCATGGGTGTTTACCAACATTTGTTTTGTTATTGCCCAGAACTGCCAAACATAAGTCCATGGGTGTTTACCAACAAAGGCAAAAAAAGTCCATGCTCCTTCCCTTCCGGTCCATTCTCACGTGATCTCTGCTCTCCAGCCGCAGGGACAGAGTATGAGGAGGGCTTCAGGGGCTATCAAGAATTCTGTTCTTAACTTTCAGGGGGAGAGCTTCACAAAACATACAAATATGTACACACACCTCCCACATTGTCAGTAGGCAGAATTCTAAGGTGGCCTCCAAGATTCCTGGCCCCCTGGTATATACAACCTATACAGTCTTCTCCCCTTAGATGTGGGCAGGACCTCATGATTATGTTATGTAAGGAGGCCAAAGGGATTCTACAGATGTAATTAAGGTTACTAATCATCTGGCTCTGAGTTGATCAAAACAAAGATTATCTGGATGGGCCTAATTTAATCACATGAGCCCTTAAAAAGTTGAGAAATTTTTTTTTCTTGCTGATGGTAGAAAGGAAAGATAGGTTTGAGTGTGGGGAAATTTGATACGTGGAAGTTATCTGTGGTTTAGATGGTGGGCACCACAGAGCAGGACCCCAAGAATCACATCTAGGAATGACCCTGCCTAAGAGCCAGCACTGAAACAGGGACCTCAGTTCTACAGCCTCAAGGAACCAAATTCTGCCAGTCTGTGGGCTTGGAAGCAGATTCTTCACCAGAGCCTTCGAGTAAGAGCCCAGGCTGGCTGACATCCTGATTTCAGCCTTGTAAGGCTCTAAGTGGAGAACTCAAGTGAGCCTGCCTGGAGTTCTCAACTACAGAACTATGACTTTACCAGGTATTGCTTTAAGAAGCTCAGTCTATGGTCATTTGTTACATGGCAGTAGAAAACTAATACACATACCTTTTTTTTTTCCTGAACACAAAAGTGAAATATATTCACTGTAGAAATTATAGAAAAGCACAAAACAGAAAGTGAAGAGGAACTAAAGAGCCTCTCAGTGAGAGTGAGAGAGGAGAAAGAAAAAGCTGACTTAAAATTCAACATTCAAAAAACTTGTGTAAAAAAATAAATAAATACAAAAATTAAAAAAAAAAAAAAAACTAAGTTAATGGCACCTGGTCCCATCACTTTACGGCAAATAGAAGGGGGCAAAGTGGGGCAAAGTGGAAGCAGTGACAGACTTTATTTTCTTCGGCTCCAAAATCACTGTGGACAGTGACCGCAGCCATGACATTCAAAGATGCCTGCTCCTTGGAAGAAAAGCCATGACAAACCCAGACAGTGTATTAAAAAGCAGAGACACCACTTTGCTGACAAAGGTCCTATAGGCAAAGCTATGGTTTTTCCTTTAGTCATGTACACATGTGAGAGCCAGACCCTAAAGAAGACTGAGCGCTGAAGCAGTGAAGCTTTCGAGCTGTGGTGTTGGAGAAGACTCTTGAGAGTCCCTTGGACAGCAAAATCAAACCAGTCCATCCTAAAGGAAATCAACCCTGAATATTCACTGGAAGGGCTGAAGGTGAAGCTCCAATCCTCTGGCCACCTGATGTAAAGAGCCGACTCACTGGAAAAGACCCCAGTGCTGGGAAAGATGGCAGGCGAAAGGAGAAGGTGGTGGCAGAGGATGCGAGGGCTGGATGGCATCACTGACTGATGGGCAGGAGTTTGAGCAAGCTCTGGGAGCTGCTGGGGGACAGAGGAGCCTGGCATGCTGCAGTCATGGGGTTGCAAAGAGTTGGACACGACTTAGCAACTGAACGACAATAACAACAAAGAAGTAAAAATTATCCGTGGTCCCATTACTGAAAGGCAACTTCTGTTAACGTTTTCTTATATAAGTTCACACACACACATCAGCATCAACATGATTTCTAACTAATGGATAACACTGACCATGTGATTTCATAATCTGCTTTTTTATTTAATAGTGCATGACAGAGATTTTTCAGTTTAACAGATACCTTTTAAATTCGCTCTCTCACAATGCACAAGAGAAAGTCCTGTCTGTTGAGAAAAGGCTGGAATTGAGACAGGGTGTTGCATTTTTACAGAATTTGGGGAGAAGTTTGGGATTTGAGCCAACTATAATCAGAGCAAGGTGGTTCTCTCCAATTGTGCGGTTTGCCCCTAAATTCCCTTTCTCCTCTCATTTTCCTCTAAGAATTTTTTGTGATATTGATATAAAGATTGGAATAGACCTCAGGGCATTTGAGCAACTGGGGGATCTGAAAAGAAAATTCTGGGTATGAGTCTGGGGCAAGATATTTTAGGGATTACTTGGAGTGCTATGGGCTTCCCTGGTGGCTCAGATGGTAAAGCCTGCAATGCAGGAGACCCAGATTCGATCCCTGGGTTGGAAAGATCCGGGAATGCTATGGGTCAAAGTACTTAAGAATCGCTACTATCTATTCACCATCAGTCAATAGCTGTCTTTTGAACACCTATCACATGCAAGGTGTTGAAAGTGTTAGTAGCTCAGTCATGTCTGAGCGACCCCTCGAACCACCAGGCTCCTCTGTCGATGAGATTCTCCACGCAAGAATACTGGAGTGGTTTGTCATTTCCTTCTCCAGGGGATCTTTCTGACCCAGGGATCAAACCCGGGTCTCCTGCACTGAGGAAAGTCCTAAGGTGTTGAAGGGAATGCAGTGATTTCATGTCTATTCTTTTATATCTGGTGAGTTTTTTGAGGGCAAGGCTGTATCTTATTCGTCTTAACACGTTTTATTATCTACGAGTAGGCCTGGTGTGCTTATTGTTGAAATGCTTTGAGAGAGTTTGCAATCAAGTTTGGAAATTAAGAGGCTTTCCTTTCCCATGGGCACTACATTCTTTCACAAATAAGTTCTTTAGAAGCTGGAATGCATTTTTTTCCTCCCAGCACTCATGTGATACATGGTGGTTAACCTAAGCTAGCTGACAAAAACAACCCATAATATAACTGAAATCATGGTATTTAAAATGAAAAGTAGAACATTTTCTGTTGAAATAATTTTTATGCAAAAATAAGGAGTCAGAAGGCAGTCAGGTTACAGGGGGAAGATGAGTTCTATCCTAGACATGCTGGAACTGTGCATTTGGGGAGACATCAGAGAAGAAACCTATTTCTTGTCATCTGTGATGTGGCTGTCACCCTCAGGAGGGGTCAGTGTGACTGTCAAGGGTGAATACACAGGAAGAGAAGAGCAGAGGACCCCAACCAAGTCTTGGGGGGCACCCTCCTCGTTGAGGTGGAAGAAAGACCCAGGGAGGAGTGAAGAAGATGGAAAGAGAGGTGGCGGATGGCCCTGGAAATCAGTGTGCGTGGCTCAGAAGCGGCTGTGGAACAGTGCTGAGTGACATCCACACGGCCATCTAGGAGCAGGCTGACTAATGACCTCTGGGCAGAGAATCACTGGCGGCCTTCTGGGGCACACTTTCAGTAAAAGGTTTGTGGTATGACATAGAAATAGAACAGCAGCTAGACAGGTGTTTGGGGAGAGGTGCCCACATTTCATAGGCACCTCATTGGCTATCAAGAGAGGAGACGACTCATTGGAAAAGACCCTGATGCTGGGAAACACTGAGGGCAGGAGGAGAAGGGGGTGACAGAGGATGAGATGGTTGGATGGCATCACCGACCCGATGGCTGTGAGTGTAAGCATAGTGAAGCACAAAGAAGTCTGGCGTGCTGCAGTTCATGCGGTCACAGAGTCAGACATGATGGAGCTACTGAGCAACATCAAGAAAGGAGGCGGTGGGGAGATCAGGGTCACAGTCAGAGGGCCAAGTCTGGAGAGAGGGGAAGGACACATTTTTTTCCTGCGCCTAAACGGAAGGCAGAGAGGATAAGAGTGGACAGAGACAAGTATACAATTGAAGGGATAAGTGGACAAATGAAGGCCCATATAGGATGTCTATTTAAAAGCTATAAATCATGGTTTCCTGTATTACAGGCAGATTCTTTACCATCTGAACCACAGGGAATCCCATACATCAGCCTGCAAATTGCTGAATAAAATATGTTCTTCCTCTACTTTGATAAATTGACATTATAATGACCTGGAAAGCCAGGGTCAAAATCCGAACACTTGGATTCTCAAAGCTCCGTGCTAGAGCACGGCGGTGTGGGCAGGACGGGCCCCTGGCTTGCAGCCCATGCCCTTCTCTGTCGCTGGCTCTGTCCCCAGCTCGAGGGGCTCGCAGGCGCGTGTGTGGACACACGCCATCACACCTTTCTGTCCGCACAGTGCTGGCTGTGCACACCGTTGGCCAGTCGGCCCAGGAAGGCGGACCTAAGAAAGACGCCCAAGAAACAGACTTGGGGTCACCCGAGCAGGACAGCTGGGGATCCCAGGACTGGGAGCAGGTGACAGACACAGAATCTAAGTGGGCTTGCTCCACTGGCCCCACGGACTCTTCCCTCAACGGAAGGGCATGCTCAGAGGAGGGCCAGGGCGGGACATTAGTCTGTGCCTGGTTTAGAGTGTTTTATTAAAAATACAAAGGATGATATGAAAGAATATTGGGGGAAATTTGCCGATCCATTAAAAAAGCTTGGTAAGAAACGCTTTCCAGGGATATAACAAATTTCATGTATGAAAAAAAAAAATTCTCTGTATCTAGTTTGCTGTCACTGTCATGAAAAGGTAGCAAAATTTAAAACCTAAAGGCAGCACAGCCCTGGACAATGGAGTGCTGGCTTCAGTATATGCCTGACCACGGTCACCAAGGGCTCAGAGCGAGGACTGGCCTAGATGTGGAGCAAACCTGCACAATTCCTCCACGGACGCAAGCGCCAGGCCCCGTCCAGACTGACTGACAATGGTCAGGCAGGAACTGTTCTGAACGGAGAACAAAGGCAACCAAGGAGCACTCTTGCCTGGAACATCCCATGGACAGAGGAGTCTGACCGGCTACACACCATCGGATCACAAGAGTCAGACCCAGCTGAGCGACTAAACCACCACTGAGAAGGGGCCAGGCAAACTGCTCTCATCACTGGGCTGCGAAGTAATCTGTTAAAACGGGAATCTTACACATGACGGGGTAAGACCAGTTCCTAGAAGCAGAAGTAAGTTTCTCTTATTTGGCTCAGACAAGGCGAAGGTGAAGGTGAAGGACATGCTCAGTCGTGTCCGACTCTTTGCGACCCCATGGACTGTAGCCGTAAGAGGGCCATAAATACATATTTGACTTTTTCTTCTCCTTTTCAGTTCAGTTCAGTTCAGTCGCTCAGTTCAGTTCAGTCGCTCAGTCGTGCCCGACTCTTTGCGACCCCATGAACCGCAACACGCCAGGCCTCCCTGTCCATCACCATCTCCCGGAGTTCACTCAGACTCACGTCCATCGAGTCCGTGATGCCATCCAGCCATCTCATCCTCTGTCGTCCCCTTCTCCTCCTGCCCCCAATCCCTCCCAGCATCAGAGTCTTTTCCAATGAGTCAACTCTTCGCATGAGGTGGCCAAAGTACTGGAGTNATTGTTTAACGAATAAATACTGCAACAGTAAACCAAATGGAACAAAAAAGCAATTAAAATTTGTCTTAGATGCTATTGTTTGAGAAAAGGAGATAAATTAGAAGCATGAGGTTTCGCTTCAGCCACTGCAGCAGTTCCCTAGTTTCTTAGTAAGTTGTTTTGTTCATATGCTGGGGATTATATCAAAGCGAGGGGGATATATTACATCAAAGGAGAGGGTGGATCATGGCTTAAAAAACAGAATAGCATAGACTCTAGTGAAAGTACCCTTGGGCTCAAATCCCTCTTCAACATTCTTAATTGCTATATAACTTTGGATAACTTAACCTCACCAAGCCTCACTTTCCTCATCTGTAAAATGGGTATATAATAATAGTTTATTATCGTAGTCAATCTTACTTCCAAGGTTCAATTAAAACAAAATTTTTTAAAGACAAGTTGACTACCAAAAGTATGATTTTAATCAATCTCCAACAAATTTTGCACCCTTTGAAAAGTTATAGCAAGCTGAATAGCCCTGTTTGACATTTTAGTTTAATAAAAGAAAACCTCACAAATGCCTTGTAAAAATTCACATTTTAAGTCCATGCACTATACTGTGAAGGAATACTACGCCAGGATTACATATGCCTAAGGAAGTCTTCATCCCTCTTCAGAGGTCTGGTTTCTCAGCAGCTTACTTTAGTAATCTGCATTAAGAATTATTTTGGTCTTGACAGTTCACATGGATCGGCCTTTTTTTTCGAGTTGTTCTCATTGAAACAGAAGCGTGTCAAAATGGCACATGTATCAAAGCAGGAGGCAATCTTTTCTCGTCTTTTGTAGTCTTCTGCTCTTGCATTGGGGGCGACCTGTAAGCACAACGTACTTACTTAAAATGAGCAACTCAGTCCTTGCTTCAGTGTCAGGGTGTGTCTTTTGCTTTTATTATTGAAAAACGCTTTTGATTGCTGGTCTTATTTTAGCACGAAAGGTTCTAGCACATACTTCAGCAGAGATTCAAGGGGCTTATGACAGAAATTTCCAGGACTGTGGTCAAATACTAATTCATCTGCTGAATTTTTTTTTAATTTTGTAGACTCAGATAATGGCGTTCATGAGGCATATTTATTTTAACAGGGAAGGAAGTTAAGGGTAGTGTTAGGGAATTGACAAATGTTAATATTTTCTAAAGGGGAAGATAATGAATATGGCACAGACATCAAATAGTAATTGCTCAGATATAGATACAGAGTATATCTTAGTTGCTAAAATTTAGGATTTTTTTCTTAGATTTAAAAAAAATTTTTAATGTACAAATGAAACAGTTTTCCCCCACTTAGACACTAGAAGTTTGTCTGGGATTCTATCAGATTTCTGTCTGAAGATAATCATTACATTCCCTTTGTATACTTTCAGAGGTCTTCAGTGAACCTGCAAGAATGCACCTTTTTATTTAAGGAATGGGTTTAGAGAATTGGATGGGTTTCGAGTTGTCCCTAGCCATCTTTTAGGGAAGCTTGAATGGCTTTCAAGGGCTCTTAAATGAAGGTTAAATAAAGAACCTAAAACAGGATATTTAGGGACTTCCGGATATTCTTCTGATTTAATTATAAATTTCTCTTATGAAAATGGTAGTTTGTTGCCGGGTTAACCTTCTGAACAAGCAAGATTGCTAGGTGTCTGCTCACATGTGGCTGGAGCGTGGAGCCTTCCCCCGGCTTGTTTCACCTGGTCTGAGTGAAGCCCAGGGTGCAGGAGGCAATTAATAGCAACAAAGGATATTTAACAGCACTTTATTATTTTTAAAATTCTTGGCAGTGTCATTTGATTAAGTGGGGAGAATTTAAAAAAGAAACATATGCCCTNGATCCCACGTGCCCTGGAGCCCCTGTGTCACAAGGACTGAGTCTGTGCTCTAGAGACTGCAAGCCACAGCTGCTGACTCCTCGAGCCGCAGCCGCCGAGGCCCGAGCGCCCCGGAGCCTGCGCTCACAGCAAGGGAAGTCGTCATAAGGAGAAGTCCTGGGACTGCAGCTAGAGCGCAGTCCCCACTCTTCGCAACTAGGGAAAAGCCTGCACCACAACAAAGACCTAGTGCAGCCAAAAGAAAAACACACAAATAAAAACATTTAAAAACTATAAAAAAATAAAAACAAATAGTAGTCAAATGAACTGCTGGATGTTCCTTATCAAAAACAGATACTGATTGGCTGAACCTCCACAAACATTTTAGTCACAAAACAGTCTATCATTTGATCAACCTATCACTCAATTATCTGCCCAGGAGAAAAGAAGCATTCTATACTTTTTCGGGTAAATGAGATGGACAGGTGAGTTGCACACCTTCCTCCCTCCTCCCTTTCTCCCTTTATTTGCAGCAAGGAAAGCAGCAATTTGCAGAAAGATCTGCCTTTGTCTGTGTCTAGTTAGTATTACAAAGGCTGAGAAGACACACCTAAAGGACAGGATGAGGCTTTTAAAATAGTTTGCAGGCTCTGGTTCTCATCTTCCAGACGGGCTTGGGGATTCTTCTGCATCCAAAGTAAATAAAATGCTTGAGAGGAATTCAAAGTACATCCAAATGTGAAGCATTCGCTGGCGTTACTGGGGATCATGTTAAGCTTCCATGAAAAACCATCCTTCTATGTCGTAATTATCTGGGATCTGCTCTCCAAGGATCCCAACACACTTTATAGAGATTAATTTTCTAATCCTCAAAATCATCTGGGTGAAAGGAAAAAGTATACAGACCCACCCATTTCTGTTTCTAACGCCTGATTCTGCCACTTACCAGTGTCGGGACAGACCGGCTTCTAGGCAGGACTCAGAACTCTTTAAACAAGAACCTCGTTGTTGCTGTCAACTGTAACATTTATTTTCTTTCTTTTTTTCTGCCTAACATTTAGACCACAACTTTTTCTAAGTAGCTCAAAAATTTTGTGATCATGATTTCTCCACTTTTCAGAGCCTCCCTTAAATCTCTGTGGAGTCCTGCATTTAACATCCAACATAAACATTAAACCACAGCAGCAAAGAAAAGTCTCAACTAGAGAGGACTGATTTTGATACTTTTTTTTTGCTTTAGAAACTTGTTTAAATACTCTTTTGCTATATTTTCTTTTGCAAATCTCATTTGTTCAGAGAAAAGCAGGAGAAAAATGAAAACAAATGCTGAGTTTCGGTCCAAGACACAAAAATTTATCATCAGATTAGAAGGATGATTTATAATATAATATTTAGATGGCAAAGAAAAGCTTTATTTCCAACAAAGAGCTATTAGCATTTTTATGAATAAGGTTTGTGTTTAAATTTCTGTTGGGAAGGATAATCATTTGCTAACTTTAGGAGGAACTGTGCTTTATTATACCTGTTGGGCTTCCCTGGTGGCTCAGGTTGTAAAGAATCTGCCCACAATGTGGGAGATCTGGGTTCAGTCCCTGGGTTGGGAAGATCCCTTGGAGGAGGGCAACCCACTCTAGTATTCTTGCTGAAGAATCCCTATGGACAGAGGAGCCTGGTGGGCTACAGTTCATAGGGTCACAAAGAGTCGGACACGACTAAGGGACTAAGCACATATCTCTATATTTTAAGTAGCAAGAGACAATCATTTCAGGCTATTTTGGAAGTCTGATGAGATGTGAAATTCTAATCTCCTTCTGGACGCACAAAAAACACCATTCTCAGGTAGGACTGCTGACAGCCGACCAGCCAAGGATTAGACAATAAATATAATTAAAAGGTCAAGAGATGTGCCAACAGAACTCTAGGGTGTAGACAATAATCTACAGTATCAGTTACTGCCAAGCTTTCTTCATAGGGAAGTCAGTGTAAAGAGAATGATGTTCTGGAGGTCAAAGACTCTAGACTTAGCTCCAACTTTAACAAGCTTTGTGAACTTAGGTGAGTCACTTAACCCCTCCAAATCTTATTTCCACATTATAAATAATGCTGGCTGAGATGACCTCTAACCCTGTGTGCTTGTAAACCACTGAGCCTCTCTGACTAGTAGGGATGATCTCTGTTTCACCTAATCTCAGAGGGTCATTGAAAGGCTAGGACAATACATTTGGTGAGTATAATGTCAACGTTATGGTTTACAAAGTGCTTCTGTCTATCTGATTTCATTCTGATTTTCTCCACACCTTTGTGATTGGTGTTCTTAATATAATCTCCCAAATTAAAAAATCGATGCTCAGAGAGATTAACAGACTTTCTTAAGGTCAGAGATCTAGTGGCGGCGGAGGCGGCATCTGAATCCAGGCGCTCTAAGTCCAATGCTTTTACTGGAGAGAAATGACTGCTCCCTAACTACTGCCCCGCCCTCTAGCCTGTCTCAGTCTTTACCTAGGATTTTTGAACTTTCACATCTATGATTAAGTCAATTCTGAATTCTTGTTTAACTCTGAATGGACTTAGAGAAGTCTGTACACCCTTCTTCACTTTTACTTCCAAGCAGCAGGAAGAATGCATTCAGGAAATTCCCTGGTGGTCCAGTGGTTGGGACTCTGCTTCCACTGCAGGGCTTGATCCCTCGTCATGGAACTAAAATTCCATGAGCTCTGTGGTGTGCACAAAAAAATAAATAAGAAGAAAAAAAGTCTATTTGGGAATTCTCTGGTGCTCCAGTGGTTAGGACTCAGAGCTCCCCCTGCCATGGGCCTGGGTTCAATCTCTGGTTGAGGAGCTAAGATCCTGCAAGCTGCATGGTACAGCCAAAAAAAAAAAAAAAAAAAAGAATTTATCCAAAGCTTAAGCTGATAATATGATTGATTTCTCTTTCTAAATGTGTGAAACATGCCTGAGATGTTAAAAAAAGGAGAGTGATAGATGCTGAACTAAGTTTTTGATAGAAGGACTTTTCCCAGCAGGTGCTGGTTTGAGTCACACCTTTCCACATCTTTCTGACCAAGATATCTTTGAGAAAAGTATGTCTACTACACCTCCTTTGGGTGATGGAGGAGAAGATCAGAGTACTTTATGTAAATGGTATATTTGCTCCTAAATTACAGCCTTCTAAGTATACCGACTGGGCAGAAATAATATGGCTGTAAGAACAAGGAATAAAATGTGAATGAAGAAAAGGCCATGAAGTGGGAGCCAGATGTCCTGGCTGTTTACAGTTTAGCTGTGTGACTTTGGGATGTAGAGTTTTATTTTCTCATCTTAAAACAGAGGCTGGTGAAAAACATTTCCAAGATCCTCTCTGCTCCCAAGACCCTATGAGAATTCTGGGGGCCCACCCAAGAAATGGAATGAGAAAGTCTGCTTCACTTAGTTACAGGGACACCTGTGCCTGTTTTTTTCTGTCAAGCGAGTGAGTCATCTAAGTCTAGGTGAGGATGGATGAAGCTTTTCCTGAAAAGAATGCCTCCAGAATCTGTAAGAAATAATGATCCAGTGTTGGCTCTAGAATAGCGGTTTTCTAACTCTAAAATTTTTTTAAGCAGTGGAATTCTTTCTCCAAATGAAATATTGCACAAAGCCCAGATTGTGAAACATCATGCAATATCAATACAAGTGGAATTAGTTTGGTGGAACTGGGGGTGAAGGGGGAAGGGGTAAAACGTGGCGTCCACACACCTTCACCCTCCGACATCCTTCAGGGGCTCCTTTTACTCTGTTAGGGAGACTCCCTGGTGGTCTAGTGATTAGGACTTGGCGCTTTCACTGCTGTGGCCTGAGTTCAATCTCTGGTCGGGGAACTAAGATCCCACGAGCTGTGTGGCACAGCCAAAAGAAGAAAGATGAAACCACAGTCTTAGAAGTGATTTATATGTCTCCACGGAAACACTACATTTGAGGGGTTTTTTCCCAAGTTCAACTTCTCAATAATTCAGTCTGTTTTCTGTTGTCACTATTTGAGTGCTCAGTAGAGAAATACCTAACTTCTGGTGTTACTGAATATTTTGAAGGAAAAAAATTAAATTAGGCATTAAGAGCTTTTGCAAAGGTTATCTGCTTTAAGGTTATAGTGAAAACATTCCCAGGGCTTGGAGAAATCATGAGGAACAAACTGGAATGAAGGAAAAGGAAAAAACACTTCCTGACTTAAATGAAATGGCTCCCTACTTTTCAGGCCAATGTTTAAGTGCTACATGACTATTAAAAATTCTGCTGGTTTTAAGATTAGAAGACTTTATGCTGATTATTTGGAGAAGGCAATGGCACCCCACTCCAGTGCTCTTGCCTGGAAAATCCCATGGATGGAGGAGCCTGGTGGGCTTCGGTCCACGGAGTTACTAAGAGTCGGACATGACTGAGTGACTTCACTTTCATTATTCACTTTCATGCATTGGAGAAGGAAATGGCAACCCACTCCAGTATTCTTGCCTGGAGAATCCCAGGGATGGGGGAGCCTGGTGGGCTGACGTCTATGGGGTGGCACCGAGTCAGACATGACTGAAGTGACTTAGTAGCAGCATGCTAATTATTAGCAAACAATGTTGTTCCTATCTTAAGCCTACTTCAGTGGTTCCTGAGAATAACTGAACTCAGTGCGTAGAACAATTATGAGAAACTTAAAACATTCCAGATGCTTCTGAAACGTGTTCTGCCACTGAATTACTTTTTCTTTTCAGATATCCTTGCTCAAAGGTCCTTTTCTTCTCAGTAATTCTTACTCCTGGGTTTTGCTAAGCTGCAATAAGTGGAAAGCGAAAGTGTTAGTCGCTCAGTCGAGTCTGACTCATCAAGACCCCATGGACTGTATCCCACCAGGTTCCTCTGTCCATGGGATTCTCCAGGCAAGAATCCTGGAGTGGGTTGCCAGCTCCTCCTCCAGGGATCTTCCAACCCAGAGATGGAACCTGGGTCTGCTGCACTGCAGGCAGATTCTTTATTGTTTGAGCCCAGCTTCAACTTGGATTTGGACTCTAATGACCCAGAGCCCAGGAGCTGAGCTGAAGACAAAGAAAACACACAGCAGACGCCAAGAGAGAGGCTGTGGGAAGAGTCCAGATCCCGGAGCCAGGCCAGTGGCTTCTGATTTTTTAAAGCAAACACAGACTCGAGAGCCTTACAACGGAGGTATAGGTGCAGGAAGCCAACATGAAGAACTTTCTGGAACTGGGGAGTGGGGAGGCTCAGCATACACTGCTGAATTCCTAACATATGACAGCACATGCAATGCCTTCCTGGGCTATGGAATATATAATTTTCACTAGGAACTCCTAAAACTGTCATTTGCTCATGCATCATTTTATATTTGTTAAGTGACACACTTTCATTACTTATTCCTAGTCTTTATGTTTCCTTCAGAGATGAGAACATCAAAGTACAGAGAGATTAAATGAGTTGGATATGATCACATGGTATAAAGATACAGAACATGGACTCCCCTGGCGGTCCAGTGGTTAAGACTATGCCTTCCAATGCAGGGGATGAACGTTCAATCCCTGGTTGGGGAGCTAAAATCCCACATGCCTCCTGGCTGAAAAATCAAAATATAAGACAGAACCAACATTGTAACAAATTCAATAAAAACTTTAAAAATGGTCTTCTCAGTTCAGTTCAGTTGCTCAATTGTGTCTGACTCTTTGTGACCCCATGGATTGCAGCGTGCCAGGCTTCCCCGGCCATCACCAACTCCCAAAACTTGCTCAAACTCATCTCCATCGAGTCAGTGATGCCATCCAACCATCTCATCCTCTGTCGTCCCCTTCTCCTCCTGCCTTCAATCTTTCCCAGCATCAGAGTCTTTTCCAATGAGTCAGCTCTTCACATCAGGTGGCCAAAGTATTGGAGTTTCAGCTTCAACATCAGTCCTTCCAATGAATATTCAGGACTGATTTCCTTTAGGATGGACTGGTTGGATCTCCTTGCAGTCCAAGGGACTCTCAAGAGTCTTCTCCAACACCATAGTTCAAAAGCATCAGTTCTTCAGTACTCAGCTTTCTTTATGGTCCAACTCTCACATCCATATATGACTACTGGAAAAAACCATAGCCTTGACTAGATAGACCTTTGCTGGCAAAGTAATATCTCTGCTTTTGAATATGCTGTCTAGATTGGTCATAGCTTCTCTTCCAAGAAGCAAGCGTCTTTTAATTTCATGGCTGCAGTCACCATTTGCAGTGACTTTGGAGTCCAAGAAGATAAAGTCTGTCACTGTTTCCATTGTTTCCCAAACTATTAGCCATTAAGTGATAGGATCAGATGTCATGATCTTAGTTTTCTGAATGTTGAGTTTTAAGCCAACTTTTTCACTCTCCTCTTTCACTTTCATCAAGAGGCTCTTCTTCTCCCCCCAGAAAGATACAGAACCGAGTGAACAGGACTCTGTCACTTGATGTATATGTATCAGATGTCTCTGAGAAGGTAACCGCCCCCCCCCCCAAAATCTGCCCACAGTGGCCACTGGCAGGGAGGGTAACTGGGAGCTGAGAGAGGGGAGCAAAGGCTCATTCTTCACGATGACTTCTTTTTGCCTTTTACACACTGTACTATGTGCTCCCATTACTTGTATCTCAACATATTTCATAACACACAGAAAAAGGTCTTGCAGAATGCACATAGGCTCCATCCCACCACCTGCTTGCCTTCTTCAAAGAAGGCCTGATGAGCCCCAGCAGAGCCTGGGCAGCCTGTGGATACTCAGAATCTTGGTTATGTTGGCACTGGTGGTGGGAAGATTATACAGTGTGTCTCCAGGGCACCTGCTGTAGGGGGAAAGCCTGTCAGGAGTTCTGGAGACACAGAGGCTATTGGGAAAAGGTACATGACGCCAAGATAAAGTAGCTGGCCAGATCCACAGTATTCTGCAAGACAGATGATCTGGAGTCTCTAGAGAGTGGCCATCATGAAAAGTAAAATGACAGTGGCAGGAAAGGCAGTGGCACAGGTTAAAAGAGGTGGAACAAAAAGTAAGGTGGGGACTGCGACTGAATCCCAGATTGAGAAAGATGATTAGTAACTCTTGGGACGGTTTATATTCCATAGCCCAGGACGGCAACCATTGGGATGGCTGGGGAAAGTGAACGGGGACTGGATAATTAAAAAATATACTGGAGTGTAGTTACTTTACAACACTGTGCTAGTCCCTGCTGCACAGCAAAGCGGGTCAGCCCCATGTTTACACGTGTTCCCTGTGCTGGGGATTCCTTCTTATCTAGGCCACCAAGGAACACTGAGTAGAGGAGCTCCCTGTGCTGTCCAGTAGGCTCCCGTTGGTCTCTATCTTATACACAGTATCAGTGGTGGATAATCCTAATCTCCCAACTCATCCCCCCTCCCTCCTCAGTATCCATACATCTGTCCTCTATCTCTGTTTACAATAGAATATTACTCAGCCATAAAAAGGAACGAAACTGGGTCATTTGTAGATGGGAATGGACCTAGAGACTGTCATCTAGAGTGAAGTAAGTCAGAGAGTGAAAAACAAGTATATTAACCATACATGTGGGATCTGAAAACACTGGTATAGATGGTCTTGTTTATAAAGCAGAAATAAAGACATGGGTTGGATATTATAAGTATGATGAAATTATTGATGGTTTTCTTAGAAGTAATAATGGTATTGAGATCATATTAGGGAATGTCTTGACTCTTACCAGAAGTGTAATAAAGAATTTAGAGATAAAGAAGTATGACAGTTAGGACTTACTTTCCAATGCATCAGAGAGAGGAAAAAAGGAGCATCCATTCAGAGAGGAACATAAAGCAAATGAGGGAAAAAGGGATCACTTGGTGAATCTAAGCAAAGGCACATGGGCGGTCATCTTACAGTTCTTTCAACGTTCTTGTAGATTAAACCTTTTTCAAAATAAACAAATTTGGAAACAAAGGGGAAAAGTTTAAGAACAAAACAAAATAGGGAAAACAGAGAGAAGCGTCTGGGGCTAGTGTAGCCTTCCGCCTCCGGGCCAAGCCCGCAACGTCTCTGGGTCTCAGTTTCCGTTTCCGGTCTGAGGAATGAGGAAACCGGAGGGAGTGAACTGTGCGGTGACCGCAGCTGTGAAGAGCACAGTGCGGAATCCGCAGGCACAGGGCCTGGAGCCCTCCGCGTCCTGACTTTCCTCCCCCTCCCTCCAGACAGCCAGCAAAGGACCACTTTTCCTCAGAGAGCTCATCTTGTGAAATCATAACGAGTTTCTCCTTCTGTTGTGAAGATTTTAATCCTTTTAGCTTCTTAAGACTTTCTGTGATCTTAAAAAAATATCTGCAGGAACTAGATGTAATAAATGTGAGGGGTATAAAAGAAAATGCACAAAATCAAAACCGTTAAAGTACTTCCTGTTAAAAATCAAATAGCATAAAACACGATGAAGCTTCAAGCCCTGAAAGACCTTTATTGTATCTCAGTGTCTTCCTGTAATTTCACCTGGATTTGTCAGTAAATCAAGTATATTTCAATAAAACTGTTTAGAAAGTCAAATATAACTATGTTACCTTCTCAATATTTCTGTAGTTTCACAGATTTAAAAAAATGAGGAAATTCTTTACAGTGTTGTGGCAACTGAAGAGACCCTCACAAGTACCATATATTAACGCATATATGTGGAATCTGAAAAGACTGGTATAGGTGATCTTATTTACGGAGCAGAAATCGAGACACGGTGGGAGAGAACAAACGTAGGGATACCAAAAGGGGAAGTGGGGGAGGGGATGAACTGGCAGATTGGGATTGACGTATGCACACTATTGACACGCGTGTGTGCTCAGCTGTGTCCGACTCTTTGCGACCCCATGGAGTATGGGATTTTCCAGGCAAGAATGCTGGGGTAGGTTGTCATTTCTTCCTCCAGGGGATCATCCTGACCCAGGTATCCAACCCAGAACTCCTGCATTGACAGGCAGTTTTTTTTTACCACTGAGTCACCCGGGAAGCCCCTAGACTACTGATACTCTTGTCAGTAAGGGTGGCTCACTGCAGCTCTGATGCTCAATGGAAGAAGAAAGGGCTTTGCATTTTGAACCACTTCCAACCCTCTGAGTGTTTCCTCCATGCCCAAGCACTGAGAAACCGGTTAGGCGATCCCATACTTTTCTGTCCCGTATCAGTTCCTTATCATACTTTTTTGTTCCGAACAAAGAGTTCTTTGTTTCCTGATCTGTTATCATCTACCTGGGCTTCCCAGGTGGCCCTAGTGGTGAAGAGCCCACCTGCCAATGCAGGAGGCATAGGAGATGTGAGTCCACCCTTGGATCAAGGAGATCAGGACATGGATACCCACTCCAGGATTCTTGCCTGGAGGAGTCCATGGAGAGAGGAGCCTGGCGTGCTATGGTCCACGGGGTCACAAAGAGTTGAGCGTGACTGAAGTGACTTGGCAAGCACACGTAAAATAGATAACTAATGAGAACCCAGCGTATAGCACAGAAGCTCTACTCAATGCTCTGTGGTGATAAACAGGAAGGAACGCCAAAAGAGGGGATACATGTATACAGACAGCGGATCACTTTGCTGTACAGCAGAAATGAACACAACACTGTAAAGAAACTATGCCCCAATAAATTTTTTTCAAATAATAAAAAGAAAAATGGTGGAAAAAACCTTAAAAAAAAAAAAAAGAGAGAGAGACTGTCAGCAAAACACTACTTTGGGGATGGTTCCCCAAAGGCGGGTGTCTGGAGAGGTGTGCTCTGCTGTGCCTTTATTACTGCATGCCTCGGTGGAGTCATCTATCAGAGTTAATTTTTATAGGTCTTCCTCGAAAGGTTTTAAGCTCAAGGTTGGCAGGGAATGCTGTACCTGACAGAGACTGCTCTTAGCAAGTGCTCAATCGGCACCTGCAATTTTGTTGAATTTAGTTGAAACTCAGCAGGTCATGCGCCAACAATTTGTTTTCTAGTTGTCAATCAGAAACAAAACAAAACAACATCTTGTGAATGCTTGCTTCTTTGATATTATTTCTTTCTTTGTACAACATGTCCAGTTTGACTAATTGTTCTTCCAGATTACAGACTTTTAACAGTGAGAATTAGACAAACACAGATCTCTCCATATATTCCACATGTGAGATGCAGTGAAATATCCAACATGCTCCCTCCCTGTTAGCTTGGTCACTTCCTGCCTTCTGTCCCCAGCCAGTTCTGGGGAACTCTGTCAGTCCATTTCTTGCTGAACTTCTACTGAATCTTTCTAAAAATCCGCAAGAAGTAGCTTCACATACAGAACAGTTCTGTTCTCATAGACATAGAAATCCTCTTTCTAATGGGAAAATTTTTTCTAGATAACTATGAATATCTAGATAACTCTGGGCTTCCCATATGGCTCAGTGGCAAAAAGAATCTCCCTGCCAAGGCAGGAATTGCCAGCAACCCCAGTTTGATCCTTGGGTCTGGAAGATCCCCTGGAGAAGGAAATAAAAACCCACTCCAGTACTCTTGCTTCTTGCCTGGAAAATCCCACGGACTAGAGGAACCTGGTGGGCTGGTCCATAGGGTTGTAAAGAGTTGGACATGATGGAGCATGCACACACCACGTATATGAATATGCCGGTTTTAACTGTGGAATGTTTGCTGTGGTCTATGAGAAGTCAAAATCTTCATGTAACTCAAAGGGAGCTCAAAGGGAGCTGAGGTACCCTGGGCTTCAAGATTCACAAGAGAAGTGAATGGGCTAATCCAATTATTCGCAGAACCCAAGATTTTAAAACATAGGTGGGATTTATGCTGATACAATGGATGTCTAATCATCTACTTCAATCACAGTGGTCCAAGTGATTGAAGAATTATGCTCCATCTTATACTAGCAAAGACCTAAATTACTCAAAAATGTTAAACCCATATGACATAAAAAAGTACATATACAGTGGAATATTACGTAGTCATAAAAGAATGAATAATGCCTTTTGCAGCAACATGAATGGACCTAGAAATTATTGAACTAAGTGAAATAAGCCAGACAAAGACAAATATCATATGAGAACACTTATATGTAGAATCTAAAAGAAACAAACCCAAATGAACTTATTTTCAAAACAGAAAGAGAGTTATACACACAGAATACAAACTTATGGTTATCAAAGGGGAAAAGGGGATGAGGGGAGGAGTACATTAGGAGGATGGGATTAACATACACACACCACTATATATAAAATAGATAAGCAACAAGGACCTGCTGTATAAAACAGGGAACTACACTCAATATAATGTAATAACCTATAACAGAAAAGAATATGAAAAAGAATATATATATATGAATCACTTTGCTGCATACCTGAAACTAACATGATATTGTAAATCAACTATACTTCAAGAAAATATTTTAAAAAAAACACAGAAAAGTAAAAAAAAAAAAAAATCAAAATCAAGAAAAACTCATTTGAAGGGAGGGAGGGCCAAGGAGGGAAAGCGCTGACCACTCGTCTGGGAGCCATAAAGCAGAATGGGGCTGGCCTGGCTGTGCTCGGATCCCGGCACAGGGACTCTTGGCAACTGAACCCAAGAGGGGTCTGGGGCAGCCCCGTGGTGCTCAATGGTCACCAGGGGCAGCGCATTCCAGCTCCTCAGGGAGACAGAGCTGCTCCCCACGGCGAGGGTCCACGTCCCACTTGTGTTTGCAGGATGTGGACACTGGCAGAGTCTTAAGCAGCCTGACAACCCACAGCATTCACTGACTCAAGATGCCTGTTCCTTATCCCTTCATTGTAAAAGGAATCTTTCACACAGAGCTTCACATAAGGGACTCTGGGAGCCTTGCAGCCTCGAACGTGGGCCCAAAGTCAATGAAGCGGCGGGTTTCACAGTCTGCTTCTTGCTGTATCTATCACAACACAGACACGGCTCAGCACAGTAATCCCCAGGTGTGGGCGGGATGTCAAGCTAAGTTACTGGAGATGGGCTGTTTCTGAAGGAAGTGTCTGATCCCCAACGCGGTTGAGAATATTTAGGGTACATTGGGTACCCGTGACCCATGGCTGCACGTATATTGCTCCTCTCAGCTGAGCTGCTGATGATAATCACTCAGCACTGTGCTCAGGTTCTTTGCTCTGGTCAAAGCCAGGAGTGCGGTGCCCTTCTCAGAGCTCAGGTCTCTGAAGGAGGAGGCAAAGCAAACTCAGCGATGACAAAAGGGCTATCATCGAAAGGGGATCATTTCTCCCAGGGCAAGCACCTTGGCCGTTGGCTGGGGAGACTCCTGTCACTGTGTGACCCTCCCTGTGAGCCAAGGCCAGGCAACGCTGAGAACCATGAGAGGCGGCCTGGTTGGTGATGGAGCAGGAACGGATGGGTGGGTGAGGGGTCCTGGGGTGGGGATGGCGGCCCTGAGAAACCTGGGGAGTTGCCTGCCGTGCTTCTATCTGCCTCTTTCTGCTCCTCCCCACCCTACTCCAACGTGCGGCTTCCTGGGCGGCTCAGCGGTAAAGAATCCGCCTGCCGATGCAGGAGACGCAGGTTCCATCCCTCGGTTGGGAAGATGCCCTGAAGAAGGAAATGGCAACCTGCTCAGTATTCTTGCCTGGGAAGTCCCGTGGACAGAGGAGCCTGGTGGGCTCTAGTGCAGAGGGTGGCAAAAGAATCGGACATGACTGAGTAACTAAACAGCAACACCACAACATCACACAACTTGTCAAGGGCAGTGCTTTCTTCTGTAGCTACTGGACTTTAGGTCACGGTCTTATCATTTTCTGATTATTGGAGCAGATCAAACAGAAGGCTCCCTTTCTCGGTGCTGACAGATGGGCTGATGAGAAGATGAAGACCCTGTCTGTTCCAGGTGAGCACCCCCCAGCCAGCCTCATGTCCTGACTCGGGGCGGCCCCTGGGCAGATGGGGTCTGGGATGCCTCTCACCCTCCACAGTTCACGCCGTTACCTTAAACTTCTCCTCATAGTTCTCGAAGGCCTCCATGACCATGCACACAGCTTCCATCGAGCGCTCGAGCCGGCCATCCACCCCGTTGAAGCGGTACATGCTGCCTGACACGTCTACCACCAGGCGCAGGCGCTTGGGTTTCTGTTGGGGGCTGCCCATCTGAGGGAGGGACGACAGAAAGGCCTTGAGAACCAGAAAACCATCACTGGCTGCTGTTCTGAGGGGTCTCACGCCAGCCCCAGAGTGCCAGCTGCCAGGTAGGTGGGTCAGCTGTAGGCTGCGTCCTGCACAAGGATGTCCTGGCAGGTGGGGAGGCATGGGTCGGTACCGTTAGGAATCGGGTCGCACAGCAGGAGGTGAGTGGCGGGCTCCCCATCAATCATATTACCACCCAAGCTCTGCCTTATGTCAGATCAGCGGCAACATGAGATTCTCACAGGAGCACAAACCCTACTGGGAGCTGTGCATGTGAGGAACCTAGGCTGCATACTCTTTATGAGAATCTAATGCCTGATAATCTGATTCTGCAGGAGGAGGAGGGGGCAACAGAGGATGAGATGGGCGGATGGTATCACTGACTCAATGGACATGAGCTTGAGCAAACTCTGGGAGATAGTAGAAGACAGGGAAGCCTGGTGTGCTGCAGTCCACGGGGTAGCAGAGTCAGACACGACTTAGTGACCGAACAATAACAATTATTTCATCATATAATCACAATGTAATAATAATAGAAATATCAATAAAGTACACAATAAACAAAATGTGTTTGAATCATCCCGAAACCATCCCCTCCACCAACCCTGCCTGGTCCGTGAAAAATTGTCTTCCATGAAACCTGTCCCCGGTGCCCAAAAAGTTGGGGACTGCTGATCTATAGAATTTCAGTAAATGGAGCTTCAGATTTGTGTTGGTAGTTGGGGCCACATGGGGGAGGATTTTCCTTTGGAATATGGTCCTTTCGAGACCCAACCTAGTCCAGTAAGACTTCCTTAATGAGACTGATGCCATCTTAAAAACAATAATCAGGAAAGAATATAAACCCCAATGTGTCATTTTCTCATTAAGCCTTAGAGCCAGTTTCTCTAGGAAGATGGAGCTATTCTGGCAGACCACAGCAATTTTACCTATTGTGTGGTGACCTGAAAATCACTTCCACATGGTCAGTAAGAAATGTCAGATTCCTAAACTCAGGGATGTGAGGGGCAGGGGCTTCCTGGAAAGAAATGAAGGAAAATGTCTCTTTCTGTCTTTTGCCTTTAGGAAGCTTTCAGCTTTCTACTCCTTCCAGTTACTGAATTACTGCTTCTTTTTACTTTTCCTGGCATTAAAGGCACGAACGTGGCATTGAACTATAGGTCAGCAGCAACCATCAATTAAAATGTGAAACGCTTAGGAGTTTCAGTTTGGTTTTGGACCCAGGCCTGCCAATGTGCAGAAAGAAAAACAAAAGTATGCTTGTCAGATTTACTTACCAGAGAAAAAGGAGAAAAATTCCAGATTATTTGGTTACCATACACTCGCTGACATGTATGAAAACGAATGAGCAGAGTTAGTCATTTCAAGAAAATGCTGTGGGTACTGGAGTGTAATGGTTGGAGACAGATTCAGCATATTTCTGGAAAGCTTGTTGAGTCTGCCTGCATTAGGTACTGCCTAACAGTGCCTCATGCTCCATGACGACTCACAGTTTCAGATGTATTTAAACACAGTGGTGGACCACAGTGAGTCAGTAAAGAAAGAGGCCATTGACTCATACCCGTAAGGCTCCTCCCTCACCCCACCGACCCCCCGGGTCTCAGTGGCTACTCAGCAATTCCGGTTATTCGAGGATTTTGGAAGTCCAGAGCCCTCTAAGAGACTCACCGACTTGCCATTTTTTGCCCCTTGTATTACTGCACATATTTTAATGTTATGACTCTTAAACTTTACACTCTGGGAGAATTCCTTATTTTCTAAACATTTCTTTGGTCACACGATAAACGCAGATCTTTAAAGGAACAGAACAGCAGAAAACCACTGAGACGGCTCTCGCGTTCTCATCTGCGTCACCCTCTGGGATTCAGGGGCGTGGAGTGACTTGTGTTTCCCCTCCAGGGCACTGCTCTGTGTCCTGGGGGCTCATCTGTGAGATGGCAGCAGCCTCTGTGGCTTCCAGCGGCTGCTGGCGGGCATGGTGGCACACCGGAGCCGGGGGTGGCGTGTGCGTTCCCTCCGCCCCTGTCCCGCAGCCCAAGGGTGGTCCTCCTTCTGCTGACAGCCGCGGCCTTTGGCGGGCAGCCCTCCCCGTGACCCACCGTGTCCAGGTCCCAGTAAGTGTTCTCTTCTCCGCCCTTTCAGACCAAGGGCAGATCCCTGCTGTTGGAAGACCACACTGTCTCTTTTTGGACTTCCTACACCCCACCCTTACTTTTGTAAACAGTCTTTTTATTAGGTTCCCTCAAATGCTCAATTTGAGTGTGTCTTGACTCATGCTGGGATCTTGATTCATATAATAAACAGTGTAATATTTATGTTTTCTTTTAATTAAAAATATATATAATGCTTTCCTTGATGGCCATATTCAGGGTTTGTAGTCTTTCGACTAAAACAGCGACTCCAGGAAGCGTCTACTGTGAAGAAGGTCAAACTACAGATCCAAGGCTCCCAGGGCACCTATACTTACTTGTGGCTCCAGCTCACCCCGGCGTTTGTAGATGGCTTTTTCTCCGGTCAGCCCATCAATGATCTTGGCGTCATCTAGCTCGCCAGTAGCCTGGTGTCTTAGCCACTGTCTTTCTTTACCTTTAGCCTACAAAGACACACACATGAATGCTTACTTTAGTTCTGCAGAGTCCCTGATACATTTTATGCATGAACAACAGGAAACACGGAGCTTCCCTGGTGGCTCAGTGGTAAAGAATCTGCCTGTCAACACAGGAGACAAGGGTTCGACCCCTGGACTGGGGAGATTCCCTTGGAGAAGGAAATGGCAACCCATTCCAGTATTCTTGCCTGGAGAATCCCATGGACAGAGGNAACAGGAAACACGGAGCTTCCCTGGTGGCTCAGTGGTAAAGAATCTGCCTGTCAACACAGGAGACAAGGGTTCGACCCCTGGACTGGGGAGATTCCCTTGGAGAAGGAAATGGCAACCCATTCCAGTATTCTTGCCTGGAGAATCCCATGGACAGAGGATCCTGCTGGGCTACAGCAGTCCGTGGGGTTGCCAAAGAGCTGGACATGACTGAGCAACGAGATAAACTGAACAACAACAACAGGAAACACGCCAGGGATCTTTCCAACATGTGCTGGTTCTGCACGAGCGCAGCTTCATAAATGGACTGGTTTCAGCTCTGCTGACAAAGAAATGCCCTTTGTGTAGATTTTGTCCATTACATGTGTTTGAACATATGGAAGGACAAAATGAGCTCACGGCACATATGAACAGGATAGCGGTATGCAAATGAACCTCTGGAGAAGTATGCAATATCTGGAGTGTAATGGTGGTGCATTTCTTCTGGACTTTCTGTCACGGTACTCCTAGAAAATTTATTAGGTAACAAATTAATCAGCTTGAACTTGTTAACACTGTCTGCAAGCACAGAGGAAATGTAGTCTTCAGATTCTTAAATGGGATCTTCAGATTCTTCCTTTTCAAGAAGTTGTTGTTCAAGCTCTCTGTGGCTTAGAGTGCAAAGGGGAGCGGCTGAGAATCACAGTGCGCAAACATTTTGTACCCTACTGACATTCTGATCATCTACATTCAGAAATCTCCTAAATTCCTTTTCTAAAGATATTTCCACATAATGCTTAAAACTNGTCACACGATAAACGCAGATCTTTAAAGGAACAGAACAGCAGAAAACCACTGAGACGGCTCTCGCGTTCTCATCTGCGTCACCCTCTGGGATTCAGGGGCGTGGAGTGACTTGTGTTTCCCCTCCAGGGCACTGCTCTGTGTCCTGGGGGCTCATCTGTGAGATGGCAGCAGCCTCTGTGGCTTCCAGCGGCTGCTGGCGGGCACTGGCGGCACACCGGAGCCGGGGGTGGCGTGTGCGTTCCCTCCACCCCTGTCCCGCAGCCCAAGGGTGGTCCTCCTTCTGCTGACAGCCGCGGCCCTTGGCGGGCAGCCCTCCTCGTGACCCACCGTGTCCAGGTTCCAGTAAGTGCTCTCTCCTCCGCCCTTTCAGACCAAGGGCAGATCCCTGCTGTTGGAAGACCACACTGTCTCTTTTTGGACTTCCTACACCCCACCCTTACTTTTGTAAACAGTCTTTTTATTAGGTTCCCTCAAATGCTCAATTTGAGTGTGTCTTGACTCATGCTGGGATCTTGATTCATATAATAAACAGTGTAATATTTATGTTTTCTTTTAATTAAAAATATATATAATGCTTTCCTTGATGGCCATATTCAGGGTTTGTAGTCTTTCGACTAAAACAGCGACTCCAGGAAGCGTCTACTGTGAAGAAGGTCAAACTACAGATCCAAGGCTCCCAGGGCACCTATACTTACTTGTGGCTCCAGCTCACCCCGGCGTTTGTAGATGGCTTTTTCTCCGGTCAGCCCATCAATGATCTTGGCGTCATCTAGCTCGCCAGTAGCCTGGTGTCTTAGCCACTGTCTTTCTTTACCTTTAGCCTACAAAGACACACACATGAATGCTTACTTTAGTTCTGCAAAGTCCCTGATACATTTTATGCATGAACAACAGGAAACACGGAGCTTCCCTGGTGGCTCAGTGGTAAAGAATCTGCCTGTCAACACAGGAGACAAGGGTTCGACCCCTGGACTGGGGAGATTCCCTTGGAGAAGGAAATGGCAACCCATTCCAGTATTCTTGCCTGGAGAATCCCATGGACAGAGGATCCTGCTGGGCTACAACAGTCCGTGGGGTTGCCAAAGAGCTGGACATGACTGAGCAACGAGATAAACTGAACAACAACAACAGGAAACACGCCAGGGATCTTTTCAACATGTGCTGGTTCTGCACGAGCGCAGCTTCATAAATGGACTGGTTTCAGCTCTGCTGACAAAGAAATGCCCTTTGTGTAGATTTTGTCCATTACATGTGTTTGAACATATGGAAGGACAAAATGAGCTCACGGCACATATGAACAGGATAGCGGTATGCAAATGAACCTCTGGAGAAGTATGCAATATCTGGAGTGTAATGGTGGTGCATTTCTTCTGGACTTTCTGTCACGGTACTCCTAGAAAATTTATTAGGTAACAAATTAATCAGCTTGAACTTGTTAACACTGTCTGCAAGCACAGAGGAAATGTAGTCTTCAGATTCTTAAATGGGATCTTCAGATTCTTCCTTTTCAAGAAGTTGTTGTTCAAGCTTTCTGTGGCTTAGAGTGCAAAGGGGAGCGGCTGAGAATCACAGTGCGCAAACATTTTGTACCCTACTGACATTCTGATCATCTACATTCAGAAATCTCCTAAATTCCTTTTCTAAAGATATTTCCACATAATGCTTAAAACTATGCCCAGTGGACTAAGATGATAGTTAAGTGATAAAGAGTCGTAATATCCCAATGAAGGCACAGGTTTATCAAAGCTGATATTTACATTAAGAACCCAGACAATTAAATAATACTCAGTGCTAAAAACAAATCAGCTACCAAGACATGGAACGACAGGGAGGTAACTTAAATGCGTATTACTAAGTGAAAGAGGTCCATCTGAAAATGCTACAGCATGTATGGTTCTAACAATACGACATTCTGTAAAAGGGTGAAGCTATGGAGAAAGTAAAAGAAGTCAGTGGTTGCCAAGGGTTGGTGGAGAGGGAGAGATGAAAAGGCAAGGCACAGAGGATCTTTAGGGCAGTGAAACTATTTTAGATGATACTGTAATGGCAGATACATGTCATTACACATTTATCCAAACCCACAGAATGTACAACACTCAGAGTGATTCCTAATATAAATTATGGACTTTGGGTGATAACGTGTCAGTAGAGGTTCATCACTTGTAGCAAATGTACCACATCGGTGGTGGATGTTGGTAACAGGGTAGGGCATGTGAGGGGGCAGGAGGGATACAGAAATTCTCTGCACATTCTGATTCATTTTCTGGGAATCTAAAGTTGTTCTAAAAAACTGAAGTCTCTTAAAAAATCCAGTTATGAATATAAATAACTCTTTACTATACTGAGCCTATTTTCATTTCAGCAATGCACCTATCAAGACAAAGAGTGGCTCAGGGTAGAAAAAGCCTAAGACTTGGATTCAGCATGTGAAAATCCTAGTTTTGTCTCACTTTGGGCAGTTATTGAGATTCTCTGTGTCTTTGCAGCCCCGTCTCCAAACTGAGGGGACACTGTGTCTGTGAACGTCTGTTTGAAGTATTACAGTCTGCATTTGGGCTTCCCTGATGGCTCAGATAGTAAAGAATCCAACTGCAATGCGGGAGACCTGGGTTCCCTGGGTTGGGAAGATCCCCTGGAGGAGGGGATGGCAACCCACTCCAGTATTCTTGCCTGAAGAATCCCCATGGACAGAGGAGCCTGACAGGCTGCAGTCCATGGGGTCAAAGAGTCGGACATGGCTAAGTGACTAAGCACAGCACAGTCTAAGTTTAATTAGAAACAAAAGTCACTAGTATTAAGTGGCGGAGAAGGCAATGGCACCCCACTCCAGCACTCTTGCCTGGAGACTCCCACGGGCGGAGGAGCCTGGTGGGCTGCAGCCCATGGGGTCACTAAGAGTTGAACACGACTGAGCGATTTCACTTTTCACTTTCATGCATTGGAGAAGGAAATGGCAACCCACTCCACTGTTCTTGCCTGGAGAANTGGAGACTCCCACGGGCGGAGGAGCCTGGTGGGCTGCAGCCCATGGGGTCACTAAGAGTTGAACACGACTGAGCGATTTCACTTTTCACTTTCATGCATTGGAGAAGGAAATGGCAACCCACTCCACTGTTCTTGCCTGGAGAATCCCAGGGACGGCGGAGCCCGATGGGCTGCCGTCTGTGGGGTCGCATAGAGTCGGACATGACTTAAGCGACTTAGCAGCAGTAGCACCAGCAGTAAATCTGGGGGAAAGGTCTAACTTAAGAGCAAGAGAACCATGATCCAGAAAGGTGTGTTAAACAATCAGCCCAACAGCACTGCAAAATTCTTCTTTTGGTATCTACGCTAATAACTGGAAAAGATCCTGATGCTGGGAAAGACTGAGGGCAAGGAGAGAAGGGCCGACAGAGGATGAGCTGGTTGGCTGGCATCACTGACTCAATGGACAAGAGTTTGCACAAACTCAAGGTGATGGTGAAGGACAGGGAAGCCTGGTGTGTGTAGTTCATCGGGTTGCAGAGAGTTGGACACAACTTAGCAACTGCACAACAACAACAATGCTATTAGTAAACATTATAATAAAAGGAGGTCCTTTCTAGGGGACCTATTATTGCCCTTAATAAGGGGGTTATCAAATTACAAAATACTTATTTTTCCCTTATAATGTTTGTCTGCTGTCTCTAGACTGTCCATCATGGAAGAACCTAGAGATCTGGGGTCTTAACTTTCTTATGCTGGTTTGCTTCTTTTCCTGTGCACAGCTATCATCTTTTAATGTTCTCTCTAGTTTGAAGGCTTTGTTCCCATTCTGTATACCAATAAAAGAAAAAGACTTAATAAAATTTGGGGTGAGAGTGAAGGAAGGGATATGCTTTTTCCAGTAAATCTGCCACCCACTTTTTGGGGTCAACTTTTAAAATTCAAGTGTAATATACTCATAATAAAGTGTATAAATCTCAAGTGCAGAGGCAGTGACCTTTAAAAGTGAACACACCAGCCTTGTAACACCCGTACCCCGCTGGGGGTCCCAGAGTCTCTCTTGGACTTGACCCAGGCCCTGCCAAGGACCCCTGCCCCCCACCTGCCTGACTTCTAGCATCACAGACTAGGCTTGTGTGTCTCTGCATTTCATAAAGTGGGATCATATAGTATGTGCTCGTCTGTGTCTGGCTTCTTTGGTTCAACATCGTTCCCAGGAGGGGCAGCGACACTGTTGTGCCCAGCAGCTCTTGACTTTCTGTCTCCGCCATAACAATGTCCAATCGTGTGACTTTTGGCCAGATGTCGCAATTGATGTCTTATCTGCTGCTGCTGCTGCTAAGTCGCTTCAGTCGTGTCCGACTCTGTGCGACCCCACAGACGGCAGCTCGCCAGGCTCCCACATCCCTGGAATTCTCCAGGCAAGAACACTGGAGTGGGTTGCCATTGCCTTCTCCAGTGCATGAAAGTGAAAAGTGAAGTCGCTCAGTCGTGCCCGACTCTTCGCGACCCCATGGACTGCAGCCCACCAGGCTCCTCTGCCCACGGGGCTTTCCAGGCAAGAGTGCTGGAGTGGGGAGCCGTGACTGTTAGTTCCAGCTTGGGGCTATGGTGAGTCATGTCGCCATGAGTATCCTTGACCATGTCCTCTGCAGCAGGTACGTATGTATTTCTGTTGGGTGGATATGATGGATACACTCAGGTTTAGGAGATACCATGAAATAGGTTTCCAAAGTGGTTTTTCCAATTTACATTTCCCAGGATCAGTGTATGATGGCTTCCTTTGTTTGTATCCTCACCAAAACTTGATATTGACAGTTTCTTTTTTCTTTTAATTTTAGCCATGTTGGTGGGCATCTATTCTCTTCTTTTAAATTTTTATTTGTGGATAAATGAATTATTTTTGATTCTGCCTGTCACAGATATTTTTAGAAACAAGAACCAGTACTTTTTGTTTTTGAGAAGTGAAAGAATGTGCTAGGCTTTTGCTCCAGAACTATGGACACAAAGACATTTTTATATAGTAGCACTATTCATTCAAGTATATAGCGTGCAGATAAATATGGACAGATAATTTATTATCTATCATCTAGCCAGCCCACCAGTACTTAGAAACTCAAAACAGGAAGAGGCATGTCAGGATGGGTGTTCTTGAAGGCAATGTGGTGGAGGCGGGGAGGCTCTTCAAAACTCTACTGAAGGCTGGAATAGAAATATTGATTATTTTGGTCTGTTTATTTTACGGGATTCATTAAAATGCTTCTTTAAATAGTAAGTTCCTACTGTATTTAAATATATATTTTTACTTGTAACAAAGAGCCAAGACATGTTCTTTATTGTTATTTCTATTGCATGAAGAAAAGTATTCTTGTAAATATGTCCATTTGTTTTGTATTATGTCATAAATTCATACTAATGAGAATTCATTATATATAAAGATAGGTTTCACTAGTAAAAAGTCTACATTACAGACTTTCTAAAAAAAAACATAGTTTTATTACTTTCATGTAAAGAACAATTAGCGTGCTCAGAGGATGACGTATTCTGGTTAATTTCATTTTCTGGGAAATAATTTGGTTAACCAGAAGGCACAGAGACTCACACACACACCACACATCTATGGCAGTGAGGACACCAGGGGGAACAAACTTGACAAAACCCAATTATCTTGCGGTTTGTGACACTGGATCTTGTGACTTCAGCACTGAAATAAATCTTCACTTATTTGGGTTAGGGTTAAGCAAGACTTCATTTTCTTTGAAAGAGTTGTCATTATAATTATTTGATTTATCTATTTTTGGCTGGGCTGCATCTTCGCTGTCGCACAGGCTTTTCTCTAGCTGTGGTGAGCAGAGGCTACTCCCCGCTTGCGGGCACGGGCTTCTCGTTGCGGCCGCTCCTCTTGCTGGGGTGCAGCGGCTCTAAGGGCGACGGCTTCAGCAGCTGTGGCTCCCGGGCTCTAGAGCGCGGTCTCGGTACTTGGGGCTCCCGGGCTCTAGAGCGCGGTCTCAGCGGCTGTGGATCCCGGGCTCTAGAGAGCAGTCTCAGTAGTTGTGGTGCACGGGCTTAGTTGCTCCGTGGCATGTGAGATCTTCCTGGATCTGGTATCAAACCCACGCCTCCTGCACTGGCAGGTGGATTCTTTGCCGGTGAGCCAGCAGGGAAGCCCAAAGACTTCCTTTATCTATAAACTACAAGCAAGCCAATCTTCTACTATTCTTTTAGAATTAATGGAAAGATTAGAAAGGTTTAAGTGGCTTTGTAGAAAGCACATCCATTCTACAGAGTAAGACATATAGATGACCATCACTAAATACTTGTTGGGTGAAGAAATAGATATAAATGGATACTGAGGATACCTGGGAGTAGTGATTTTTTTTTTTATTAAACATTAGCTTCCGTTATTTAAACATTTCTCCATGTTTGACTAACATATACTTTTTTGCTATTGATTCGTACCATTCAAACAAAAAGGATGCTGAATTAAGGTAAACTTTTGTATATTATTTGTAAAATAACAAATTATAAATCACTGGAAACAATAAAAAATTTTTATGATTCTTGATGCTTTGACATACTATAAATAGCTACTAAATACCTGTTAGGTTGCCAGTTGCTCTAAAGGGTGAAACGGTATTGCAAAAAAGAGCAGATATGGATCTTCCTATTTTAGGGAATTGCCAGGGAAAAATAAAACAGAACACTAGTGATTCATGTACTTCACAAAGGTGATTCTTGTTAGAACAGTCTGTACTCTTGGATGGTGACAAGGAGCTGAACTATACCTCAGTGACAACATACTGGCATTTTACAGTGGGTTGTTATGAGCAATTTCACGTCTCTCCTTCAAGAATTAAAATTTTTTTACTTCAAAGGAGCAGGGAGCTGCATGTATCCGTGAACATGTGTAACAGGCAGCTTAAACTCAACAGTTCAAAACTGGCCCCAGAGCCCGTCCTGCACTCTCCCCAAGTTCTCGCGACAAGAGGCAACGGGCAGCCCCGTTCTTTCAGCTGTTCAGGGCACATATCTGGGAATCGTCTTTGGCTTCTGTCTCCCTCGAGTCTCACACCTAGCCTGCTGGCACAGCCTCTCAACTTCGGTGGCATCTGCCCATCTCGTGGCACGCCCACGTCAGCACTAGGGCAGCGGCCACCTCCGCCCACCTGGAGCACAACAGCATCCTACTCGCTTCCCGCCCCCTGACAATCCCCTCTCCACAAATAACCAGGGTATTTATCAAAACATGCGATTTGCAAGAAATATATCTAAAAAATACCAGCATGATTAAACTCTTAAAAAGCCTGACTTAACTCCAATTTCTCTAATCTAGGAATGAAAGAGTATTTGTTTCTCTTCTTTGTTACGAGCATTATCATACTTTTTGCTTCCTTCTATTTATACCAACTTCTTGAGTTTTTAACTTTTGAGATAATATGGGGGTTCAGGCCCTATTTATTATTTTTAAACTTACTATTTTTATATTGTGTACCTTTAGAAAGCATTATTCTTGATATTTAAACTTTCTTTTCAACATATTTCTCACAATTATTTAGACCTGATTCTGTGTTCAGCTGCTTCTAATGCTCACTGCTGGTCCTTTAATACCACAGAATTCCTGTGTTTTGTTTTTTTTTTTTAGTATTTATTTATTTGGCTACACCCAGTCTTAGTGCAATATGTGGGATCTAGTTGCCGGACCAGGGATTGAACCTGGGCCCCCTGCACTGGGAACATGGACCTCTAGGGAAGTCCCAAGTTCCCCATTCTCAAGGAAATTTGATTCCTTTCTTAACTGGCTAGAATAATGACACATATATATGTATAATGTGTATACATATTGAATTCAAAATTTAAGTGACATAGATTTTTAAAGCCTCTGAATATCTGAAAATGCCTTTCTGTCAGTTTTGCACTTTGGCTGAGTAGAGAATTCTTGGGTCACTTTTCTCCCCTCAGATCCTCCAGACGTTCTTCACAGTCTTCTGGTGTTCATTACATCTAAGATGAGTTTTTCTTTCTTGGATGACAGCTTAGTTTTTGTCTTCCTGTTTGCTTTTATATTTTCTTTGTTTTTGAAGTGTTAAAGTCTGTGAGGCTATAGTGAGGTGTTTATCTCTTTTCATTAACTTTGCCTGGCACTCAGTAAAGTTCTTTTGATCCATTGACTTAGGCCTGTCCTCAGCTCACATGTTTTTACTATTACTTGAATTATTGCTTATGTGTGATTTTTGGTGGCCTCTTTGGGAATATTGCTGGTTCATTCAGTATATATTTACTGAGCACTTACCATTAGCTAAGTATTGTTCTACTCGTTGGGAAGGCTCATGGCTCCATGTTAGCACTCTGCTCTGTTTTTACTGACCAGCTTCCTTAGGGTTTCTACCTCTACAGTATGGAATAACAATTCAAGTTTTCCATTCACATTAGTAATTAGACTTCAGACTGGATTGAGTCTGTTCTTCCTCCTTTAATGTAGATTTCAACCTTGGCATTGCATTTTTCATTTTCTTCGAGTCCTTCCTTATGGCATTCAATTCCCTTATTATTCCTGCTTGCCTCTTGGCCAGATCCTTTTAAGATGTCTTATTTCACTTACTTCAGGCTTCTTTGAATTGTGAGAACACAAAACAGATGTTTTCTAAAAATCGTTGTTTTCTGAAGAAACTATTCTAGCCTGCTGACATCTTCTTCTTCTATATCTTATTACCTATTATTCTACCTCACTGCAGAATAATTCCATACATCTCATCTTATTTAATTGTTTTGTGCTCTTATTCTTGGATGATGAGACGGCTGTTCAAAACTGTTCGACAACAGGTTGGATAGATTCTCCACTTTGTTATTAGAAGTCTCCTTGAAGATTTTAGACTGGTATTAGCAGTTGAAGCAAAGCTGTACCACTAGCTCAAGAGCTCAGCAGGAAAGGAGTTGGAACTGTGGACAGTCACAGCATGAGAGCTTCATCCCCACATCATTTCTTATTTTGTTTGGAAAAACCATTGCAGTGGGGCCATTTGGCCTTTGTTTGATCTCGTCTTCAAGCCAAGGATAAGCTGGGGCTGGTCTGGCCCCTTTCCCAGGGTTATTGCCTTTCCAGCTTTCTGCTTGTCGCTCTCTGCCGCCGTGTAAAACTCAGACCTCCCACCCCCACTGCACGTAGGGCTGCTGCTGTCAGACGCTGCTACTTGTAGTGACAACGTGGGTGTCAAGAGATCGTCCTGACCTTCTAAGAAAATGAAAACTGCGATGCCAAAGTGTAAATCTACATTGAAAGTAGGAAAAACAGACTCAAGCCAGTCTTAAGTCTAATTACTAATGTGAATGGAAAACTTTAATTATTATTCCATACTGTAGAGGTAAAAACCCTAAGGAAGCTGGTCAATAAAAACAGAGCAGAGAGCTAACACACAGAGCCTTCTCACCTGCTCTCGGGGGTCTCTCTTCTCCTCCCTATCTTTCCAACTAAGAGATGTTAATGTGATTTGTGGTCTCACTGACTCACTTGCTAGTATTGCTGTTTCTTAGGAGTCTGAATTGTCTTTGGTACTATTTTTCATAGGGGTCACATTGCATTAAATTTAGCAAAAACTCTTCAAATCTTCTCGTATGTCATTCGCACTCTTCCCTATTAATGGGTTTTTCAGTTTACAGCCTTTTAGTTTTTGGATCCTTCTAATGGTCACCTGTCAAAGACCAAGTTCGATGCCTTTGCTCATAGAGCCTGGATGTCAGGACTGTATTTCTCGGTGGTGCTCAGTTAAGCTGTCCTCTTATGGCCATGGAGAGGCTACTGCAGCCTCACGTGCTGCAGTCCATGGTGTCACAGAGTCGGACACGACTTGGTGACTGATGCCTCGTGAGGAGTCACTCGGGTGCTAAGAAGCAGTAATTAGCAGTTTACTGCTCTCTGGAAATGCAGATGTTCCTTGATAGGACTGCCTCTATTTCTCCCTGCTGCACCCCCGCAATCCCCCAC
>SJYX01012532.1:0-12927 GCA_006410675.1 Oreotragus oreotragus | reverse complement strand
ACAGTGATAGGACTGCCTCTATTTCTCCCTGCTGCACCCCTGCAATCCCCCACCCCCGACCCCCGCCAGCCTGCCAACTCTTTGCTCTCTGCTGTCACCTTTGTCTACACATCTTCCCTCCTGGCTTAGGCTGTTCTTCTATACAGATGACCATAAAAGCACAGAGATATCTGTATAGATATGCAAGCCTGGCTGGTCCTCATCTTGCTCTTGAACTTGAGTCATCACTTAAAATCTTCAAGTATCATGCTCGACATTTCTCCATGGATGTCCCAGTAGTGCGAAAACATCAGAACAGCCAGAGCAAACATCTGCTTTCTCCACGAGCCTCTCCTTCTCATGTGTTCCTTGTTTCTGTCCCCGAGGGCTCAAAACCCTCACCATGCCCCTCTCCCCACGTTCCATCCGGAACTCTCTGCGGTCCTACCTCCCTACTGTCCCATCCTTTCCTCTTCATTTCAGTTACCCTGGTTTGGGTGCCTATCACTTCCCGCCTGAATAACTGAAGTGATGCTATGATCTGACTTCCTGCCTTCCACTTTTCTCTCCTCTGATATTATATCCCTTCACGGGCTTCCCAGGTGGCTCAGTGGTAAAGAATCTACCTGCCAATGCAGGAGACGCAGGTGACTCAGTTCGATCCCTGGGGATAGGAAGATCCCCTGGAGGAGGAGATGGCAATCCACCCCAGTATTCTTGCCTGGAGAATCCCATGGACAGAGAAGCCTGGGGAGTTACAGTCCATGGGGTCAGTAAGAGTCAGACATGGCTGAGCGTGAGCACAGGACTTAAATGATCATAGAACTTTTTCTTTTTTTAGGAAAATATTATTTATTTATTTGGCTGTGCCCGGTCTTAGATGTGACGTATGGAATCTTCAGTTGAGGCTTGTGGGAGCTAGTTCCCCAACCAGGAATCGAACCTGGGTCCCCCCCTGCACTGGGAGCATGGAGTCTTAGCCATTGGACCACCAGGGAAGTCCCTGAAACTACATACAGAAGATAAAACCATACCACTCCCTTTCTCAGTCACTTCCACAATCCTCACTGACTACAAAAGGTAGTCAGCATGGATTCACCTTCTTTCCAGTTTTCTCTCCACCACCCCCTACACACAGGCCCACCCAAAGCTCTGAACTCTAGTCACGCTGGAGTTTGCCATTCTCCAAATAGCTTTGTGTTAAAGTCTTTGTCCTCTTCTCATTGGTTCCTCCTATCTTGACCAGAGCTACCCAAACTGCCTTTGGTGTGTGAACATTTGTTACTGGTCTGTGATAAAATAGGTCACATAAATTGATAGTAATCATTTAGAAATTTATATGACAATTTGACAAAGTAATTTTAGGTTTGTTGAACCTAATATCTAGCAATATGGGCTTGGATTTTGTATGCTGGTTTTTTATATCATTTTTTTCACTAATTCGTTTCTATTATATAAAGTATTAATCTGTTAAAAGGAAAAGCGGATTGAAGAACAAGGTAGTCTTTGTGAGGAGTTACTGGAAACAATCAACTGGGCTATTGCAGAAATAAGCTTCTTTGCGTGCATTCTAAGTCGCTTCAGTC
Organism: Oreotragus oreotragus; assembly: GCA_006410675.1. Classification (NCBI taxonomy): domain Eukaryota; kingdom Metazoa; phylum Chordata; class Mammalia; order Artiodactyla; family Bovidae; genus Oreotragus; species Oreotragus oreotragus. Next base: position 11,362 of record SJYX01012532.1, on the reverse strand, counting down.
GTGTCTGACTCGTGACACCATGGACTGTAGCTTCCTTAGGGTCCACTAAACTGGTTACTAGGATGTTAGAGAAACATGAACATAAAGGTATTATTTTCCCAATTAACATGTGTGAAGGACTGGTCTTAAAAAACAAAAGTATTCATTTGTGATTAACTGAATAAAAAACAAAACCTGGCCCGTCTCCACAGAAAGTCTGAGAAGCTCTGGTCAAAACCATCTTTCCACCAGCATCCTTAGAAGAGTTGCCAATGAAACCATACTCATCCTTCACGGTCCAGCTCAAATGATACTTCCTCTGTGAGTTCTTCCTTAACTGCCCAGCCTAGAAGTTGCTCACACAGCTGTCTCCAGAACCACAGCACTTAGTTAAAAACTTTCTGAAGCTTTACCAGTTGTGTCTTCTCTTACAGCTACATGCATCTTCTTCACCAGGTTGGGTGTTGAGGTCAAGAACCATTATGCAAAATAGATATTCAGTCCCCTGGATGAAACATAGTTATTATAGATTAAATAAAGTGAATGGGGAAATGCTTTCCATTCTTTGCCTACCGCAAAGTGGGGGCTCTGAATCAAGTTCCTGACCAGGCAGCCACCCGCCTCCCAGCCTGAAAACCTTCTGCACGTCACACTGAGTGGTACCCTGCCCGTGGCTGGCCCCCAGCTCACACCTGGGCTCACACAGGGTCAGTCCTTTCTCTATGCTGTGCCTTCCCCTGGGCATTGTTTTCACGCTGGTCTGTCTAGTAAATATCCGTCTGTCCTTCAAGACTCGGGTCACGGATCCTTTCCTTCAAAATCTATCCTAAGAGTTCCCTCATGGTCCAGCGGTTAAGAAGCCATCTGCCAGTGCAGAGGACCCAGGTTCTATCCCTGGTCCGAGAAGATCCCCCATGCTCGGGGCAACCAAGCCTGTGTGCCACAACTACTGAGCCCAAGCACCCTAGAACCCATGCTCCGCAACCAGAGAAGCCCCCGCAGTGAGAAGCCTGTGCACCGCGACCAAAGGAGCTCCCACTCAGCGCAGCTAGAGAAAGCCCACGTGCAGCAACAAGGACCCCGCAGAGCCCCAAATTACAGAAATAAACAAAACGCGAAATTTCTCCTTGAACCTTTCTCCTCTGGGCATCCACTGCACTCTCTTCCTTGCTCTCCCCAGACACTTACATATTAAACAGAAATGATCTGTGCAGGTGCCTGCCTTCCCCACACCTCTAGGCTAGTACCTTTGTTGAGTACGGAGATAATATCTTATTAATCTTTGTGCCCTCAGTGCCAAGCACAGCGCATATCAGTGTTCAAAAACACAGTTTGTCTGAACAACACGCCCATTTTGAACCACTGAAGGAAAAATAAAGATAACTGTTGGTCCATGGCGTTATCATGCCACGCAAAACAAATCAGAGAAAAGGCTAACTTAGTTGAGCCTGAGAATGAAATTACGGATGGCTGATTAGGAAAAAAACACTAGAGAGAAGATAGGATTAAACTCAGTGGCTTTTTGTAGAAAAGGATATTTTCTTTTGTTAGGGAAAGCTGGAATCAGAGATTCAGATTCTGAACTGAGTATAACTGGAGTTATTACAGATTCTACTATTCTAACAAGGAAACTCTTGCTATTGATTCGTAAAAGGTTCAGTCGCCAGGACGCTATATCCCATGAGGAAGCCAGTCAAGAAGCAAGAGGAGACGGTCACTGGTGAAAGATGTCTTAACTGAGAAGAGGGACCCATGGTGCAACAGAGGGACATGTGGAGGAGGCATTAACTTGGGGCAAGACATTCCCTTTGCTCAGATATCGGTCCAGCCTCCTGGAATCAATACGTGGGCTTCAAGCTGTGCTTTGTAAAGCTACCCCAAAGGGAGATTTGCTAGTTCCTGGCCAGACTTTGTGTTGTTCACCAAGGAAACACCCCTGGTTACTGGGATTCCACAATAACCCCAAGACAGTTGCATGGTATGAGTCAATCAGAAGCACGTGGGACTGGCAGGAGATGCCCCAAAGGGGACCAAATCCAGGCCTCCTTGCTTTGGTTGCAAACTACAGATCCATGTGCCACAGCAGGCCCTGTCTATCTTTGGCCAGTAGCTATTTTCAACTGCCGCTAGGGTTCCCAACTGACGACCAGAAAGCCCATTTAACACCTTGGTGGATTAAAAAAAAAAAAATTCCCTAAGGGAAACACTTGAAAATATTTTAAGAAGTCACCGCAGTGGATCTGACTTTTCTTCCTTTGACTGATCTTGTAAACATAACATTCATCTTAAAGGACTGATGTGACATTAAATGCAACAATGTTTGTAAAAGTAACTATAGCATGGGGCCCAATGAATACCAATCAACACATTAACCAGAAGGGAATTCTGATTCCTTCAGTTAAAAACATATTCTTGCATTTCTTCCTAGAACCGTGACTCTTCCAGTGGCCCTTTTGTTCACAGGGTAAAACCCAGTGTTGCCACGCTCTCACGGCATCCAGGGCCGGATCACCATCTGGTCCTCACACCGTGGCCTGCCTTCTCCCTTGCCATCATCTCCCACCACGCACACAGCCTTCTCAGTCACACTGAATTACGTGCTCCCCTCTGAGCTCAATGTGCTCTCCCAGGCCTCAGTGCACTTGTACGTGCCGCATCCCATGTCAGAAATGTCCTGACTCCTCAACCAGCTGGAAAATTCCTCAGGATCTTTCAAGAGTGAACTCAAGCATTTCATCTTGCATAAAGCCAACTCTCACTCACCCCGCCAGAAGGTTCTTCTCTACAGAATGCCACGCACGTTCTTCTCTACACACACATTCGCTTGTCTTCTGTAAGTTCCTTCTTCGACAGCAAGGGCTGCATTTTGTCTCCCTGTCCCATCAATAACTTAAGAAATGAACGACGTGACCATACCCCCTCTTCATTCTAGGTGCCAGCACCATTTGGCATCATCCTCATCTCCCGGGAATCCCTCCTTTTGGCTCTTATTCACCTACTGCCTGGCCGGGGAGCTTAGAGCCCCTCAGAAGCTGCCCTCAATGCCCAGGGCAATGAGCATTTGTTAAGTGTAAGAGAATTCAATCATTCAGCGTCACATTGTTCCAGGAGAGGTGGGGTGCTCATAGGTCTAGATAAGGGAAATCAGGAAGTCTGATGCTTTTGAAGTCACCGGTCAAACTACTGCTTCCTGGACAGGAGGAAAGCTGAGGTCAAATATTTTTACTAAAATTCAACTAAGACAGCCACAGAGTGATCCACAGATTTTATGCAGACATTTTGGCATGAGTTAATTTTTTCTGACTGTCTGGCTAGGATACAGATAAATTTCTCCAGTGGTTCTGGGGTGAGTCTAATTGGGTGACCAGATTATTTTCTTGGTTCGTTCATGGTGATTACCTGTAAATTATCCAGGATAATTCGGAGGGCGTGCACCTGTCGTCGAACAGCCCCTGAAAACCTTTCATAGGTGGCAGCATCATATTCACTCATTTGGATCTCCTTTAGCCTAAAATTGGAGGGTGAAAAAGACAACAGCTGAGAGCAAGTACCCGTGGATCTTTTACTGACAGTCATCTACTGCTAGAAATAGCCAACTTCTTAGTAACTCAGTTTGCCTTTGAGGAGAAAAAGCAAGAAGTCAGAGAGAACAAATGCATGGACACCAAGGGGGGAGGGGGTGGGGAGGGAGAAACTGGGAGGCTGGGATTGACACCTCCAGACTGCTCACTGCTGCGGCTGCTCAGCTGCTAAGTCCTGTCTGGTCCCCACCAACTAGAGCCTGCCCACCAGGCTCCTGTCCGTGGGATTTCCCAGGTAAGAATATTGGAGTGGGCTGCCATTTCCTTCTCTTCCCAACCCAGGGATCAAATCCGCATCTCTTGCATTGGCAGGCAGATTCTTTACTGCTGAGCCACCAAGGAAGCCTGTACGCTACTGATGAAAGTGAAAGTGAAAGTCGCTCGGTCGTGTCCGACTCTTTGCGACCCCATGGACTACAGTCCATGGAATTCTCCAGGCCAGAATACCGGAGTGGGTAGCCTTTCCCTTCTCCAGGGGATCTTCTGGTTGGATGGCATCACTGACTCGATGGACATGAGTCTGAGCAAGCTCTGGGAGTTGGTGATGGACAGGGGGCCTGGCGTGCTGCAGTCCACTGGGTCGCAAAGAGTCGGACAGACTGAGCGACTGAACTGAACTGAACCGAGAAGCTAACACAACATTGTAAAGCAATCATACTTCAATAAAAATTAACTAATAAAAAACAACAATTAAAAAATACAGAAAATCAGCTAGTTCAAGTAAAGAGAAATAAAGGAAAGGCAAGAAGTGATGTCTCCAGCTAATGTTTCAAAAGAGAGGAATGTGTGTGTAGTGATGCGCTGGAAAATGGTTAACAAGTTGCCCTGCAGGGGCAAAGCAGCCCTGATTTGTAGTGTTTGTTGATGTCTGTGTAACTGATTTTATCAACAGAGAGGGCCCCTGAATTAGAAAGAGCCAGTGTGCATCGGCTGTGTAGCACACCACTACTGCATTCCAGACGTGTGCCCGTGATGTTGGCAGATGGTCAGTTCCTGTGGAGATTCCTAGAGAGATCCCGTGGGATGCTTTCTAAGACCAAGGACATATATTTGGTTGACCAAGATAACAGCCCCGGCCCAGAGATTGTCAATAAAAAGGTTGCTTCGTAAAACAGGAGTTTTCTGAGATTGCTGACTGGGTACTTTTAATAGGATAAGTGTGTTCCAATACTACTGTGGCGCTGAAATTCCAGTGCTCCTTTTTATTATTTTTTCATTATTTGCTTCAGCTGCAGCCCTGCCTCTGCTCTTGCAGTTTCCTGAACACACCCTGCGCCCTTACCTCTGAGGCTCTACCTGGATTCTCTCCCACCCGTCTTTACCTGCTGACTCCCGTGAACTCTTCAACTCAACGGTCGCCTCTCCCAGGAAGCCTGCTCTGACCCCTGGTCTGTGGTCTGGGCTCCAATATCACTTCGTGCTTGTCGCTATACAGTGGTCGCTTACCTATGCTAGGGTCTGCTTCCCAGCTCCCGAACTGTCTCCTTGATTTTTTCTCATCTTTATCTGCATGGTGGTTAGCATGATACCTAGCATAACAGATGCTCAAAACAAACTAAGAAAAATCACTGAAATACAAATAAGACTCCACTGTTGAAAATGTGTGCACACCGCGTGCTTAGTCGTGTCCGACTCTTTGCGACCCGTGGACTGTAGCCCGCCAGGCTCCTCTGTCCATGGGATTCTCCAGGCAAGAATACTGGAGTGGGTTGCCATGCCCTCCTCCAGGGGATCTTCCCAACCGGGGGACTGAACCCACATCTCCCCTGTCCCCTGTATTACAGGTGGATTCTCCACCAGCTGAGCCATCAGAAAAGCCCTACAACATCTTAAACTAGTCAGAAGTAGAAGGTTTTGCAGTGTTGTATTCATAATAGACTAATTCGATGACACATTTCTACAAATTTCTATAAATGTAAAGGGTACTAATACTAGAATAGGGAAAGATGAATGTATATCAAAAGCCTAACCACAACACAGTTTTCTAGCTATTGCTACTGTGTTTGTATATGTGTGTGTGTACAAGTGTGTGCACGCATGCAATGTTGGAGGTATGGATCCTCGGTGTTGAGCTGAAACTCTTAATCTGGAGTGTATTCTTATTTCCCTTGGCTGGAGATGAACCCCCTAATGCTCCCACTGAGGATGAATGGTCTCTGTTCCTCCTAGCTCTGGGAAGATTCCATCCATCAGAGGGCAGAGTGCTGGAGTCTTATTAGAATCACACCATGTTGGGTGTAGACCACCATGAGGGCAGACAGGCGGTTCCTGCCCTACCACCTGGCTGGTTAGCTAACGCCACCTCAAGTGTCAAGACCTAGTGCAAAGGTCACGCCCTATGAAGTCTTGCTTGGTCCCTCCCTGAGCAGTCTCTTTCACTTACCTTCCATAGATACCTGCTATGGAACCTATACATTTTATTGCTTTTAATACACGTCTATTTTGCTCTATCAGAGTGTTTTTCAAACATATTTTCCACAGCAGAAAATGAACTTTACATTGAGATCCAGTATACAAAAAAATGCATGTACACATATATGTGTGTGTACTTGAACCAATATTTAATGAAATTTAATGAACTTTACTACACGTGAGGTGCTCTGATATTTTCTTTTCTAATCCTCTGGGAAAAGGAATGTGCCTTATTTTTTCTCAGCATCTCCAGTGCCAGCACAAGCCCTGGTACCCAGTGGCATGCAAGAAATGCTGCCAAGTAGCACTTCAAAAATACTGGCTATCAAACAGTAGATACCTGAAAGGTAAATAACATCTAAATGGCTATTTCCTGAGGTGACATGAGAAGGTGCCCTATAAATCGAATTTCCTCTCTGTTCTGAAGGACAGAAAGGAATATGTGTATAGCATTTGATCTCTTCTGTGTAGTTTTGGCAATCTCTTAAACCTCTCTTTAAGTTTTCATCGATGAAGATATGTCTCAAGTGTCAAGGCTGACAGATGCTGGGCATGATGACCACTGCAAGATATTTTACCAACATCCTTCCTACCTGGGAGGCCAGTACACTCTCACTCAAAGAAGGGAGGTTAGGGAACAAAGGTTGGCACAAAGCTTGTCCTTAGCAGGACACACACACACACACACACACACACACACACACACACACATCAAGGAAGGAACCAGGCAGTTGGTAAGTCACCCAAGGCAGACTGGCTTTTGTAGAGAGATCTGAATTAACTCCAGTTACAGTGATACCTCTGGCATGAGCGTGTTGCTCCCAAAACACACCACATGCTGTTCTAATTAGGAAGAAATCTGGAAATCATATTCCAAGCTGTGTTAGCTTTCACAAAGATCACCTACAAGGTGTTCAAAGCTGATAACGTTCTCAAAGATGAAGGCCGAAGCAGGGAGTGGGGAAAGAGACAGGACATGCTGGCCTCTGCATCAGACAAGACCCTCGGTGCTAATACTCTCCAGCCCACAGAGCTGGCTGAAAACGTGTCTCTCTGCTGCTTTAACCCTGATCAAAACTGCAGGGCACAGCTGCTTCACATCCTAGCAATCTACGCGGACTGACTGCGCTTTGCTGGCACAGCGTACTCTTAAAGGGTATATTTACTGTTACGTAAGAGTCTGGGAATTTTAGGTCTCATTTTACTTTTTTCGTATAGGTCAGATTTAAATACTGCAATTTTGGATCATTTATGAGGAAAACAAACATAACCTAAGATCTACTGTGTAGGGCTGATTAGTCTTGCAAATGCTCGTGAGTACAATTTCCATAACTGGTGCCCACCTGAGAGGCTTTTCCAAGCATGTAAAAGCACCTCACCATCTATTTCATTCCTGTTTTGTTGGTTTAATGTCTGTCCGGCTTTGTACGTGTCTTATGCTTGTCTACTTCTGTTATTCTTCCCGAGTTAATCAGTTCTTGACGAGTAAGAACCAGTATCTAGCCAAAATCCAGGTACAAATGAATGCTAACTAAATGTTCTGTTGATGATGTCAAAAGCCATCAGTAGACTTAGGCTCTTCAGGGCAATATGGTGGACCCCTAGGCTGATGGGTCGGGCTGGCGGTCAGTCTGGTTTCAGCCAGTATTTGAATTAAGTACGAAAGGGTGATAGCATTACTTGTTTGCACATGTGTATTATTCATTCACAAACATGTATGTGCTTGCTATGTACTAGGTTCTTTGTGTAGCTACTGGGGATGTTTTGCTATTGTTTTGTTGCTAAGTCGTAGAGGTCAAAAAAAACACCCTGCCCTCAAGGAACTTGAAGTCAGTGGAGAAGAAATCAACTATTCATACAGGTAACACAATGGGAAATAGTGATAAGAACTATGGAGAGAAGGTATAGGCTGCTATAAAAGCATACGTACAGGGCCTTGACTTCATTCTGCATTTACTTAGACTTGCAAAATAGCTTTCAAACGAACTATTGGATGATAGTGAAGAATGATTCTTTTTTTTTTTTTTTTACCGACAAAGGTCCATCTAGTCAAAGCTATGGTTTTTCCAGTAGTCAAGCTAAGCGCCGAAGAATTGATGCTTTTGAACTATGGTGCTGGAGCAGACCCTTGAGAGTCCCTTGGACTGCAAGGCGATCCAACCAGTCACTCCTAAAGGAAATCAGTCCTGAATATTCACTGGAAGGACTGATGCTGAAGCTGAAGCTCCAATACTTTGGCCACCTGATGGGAAGAACTGACTCATTGGAAAAGACCCTGATACTGGGAAAGATTGAAGGCAGGAGGAGAAGGGGACAACAGAGGATGAGATGGTTGGATGGCATTGTCGACTTGATGGACACGAGTTTGAGCAAACTTTGGGAGCTGATGATGGACAGGGAGGCCTGGCGTGCTACAGTCCATGGGGTTGCAAAGAGTCAGACAAGACTGAGTGACTGAACTGAACTGAATAGTATTGTGCATTTTTATTTTTTTTAATAAAGTATTTAGAGATAAACTCTGAACTATTTATGATAAAAAAGATAGACAATCTTGAATTAGCTCAGGGTTGGGAACTAGGAAGGGAGTCAGATTTTCTTCTTGAAGTTGAGAGAACAGGTCCACAGGATTCATTACATGTTTCTATTTTTGTTTATGTTTGAAAAGTTTCATAATAAAAAGTTTAAGAAAAACTTTGCTGTTGTTGTTCAGTAGTTAAGTCATGGCTGACTCTTGGCGACCTCATGGACTGCATCATGCCAGGCTCCTCTGTACTTCACTATCTCCTGGAGCTTGCTCAGATGCAACGTCCATTGAGTCGGGGTGATGATATCTAAACATCTCATCCTCTGCTGCCCGCTTCTCCTCCTCCCTTCAATCTTTTCCAGCATCAGGGTCTTTTCCATTGAGTCAGTTCTTTGCATCAGGTGGCCAAAGCACTGGAGCTTCAGCTTTAGCATCAGTCCTTCCAATGATTATTCAGGACTGATTTCCTTTAGGATGGACTAGTTTGATCTCCTTGCAGTCCAAGGGACTCTCAAGAGTNTTTTCCATTGAGTCAGTTCTTTGCATCAGGTGGCCAAAGCACTGGAGCTTCAGCTTTAGCATCAGTCCTTCCAATGATTATTCAGGACTGATTTCCTTTAGGATGGACTAGTTTGATCTCCTTGCAGTCCAAGGGACTCTCAAGAGTCTTCAACACCACAATGGGAAATCATCAGTTCTTTGATGCTCAGTCTTCTTTATGGTCCTCTCACATCCATATAGGACTACTGGAAAAACCACAGCTTTGACAATATGGACATTTGTCAGCAAAGTAATGCCTCCGCCTTTTAATATGCTATCTAGGTTTGTCATAGCTTTTCTTCCAAGGAACAAGTGTCCTTTAATTTCACGGCTGCAGTCACCATCTGCAGTGATTTTAGAGCCCAAGAAATTAAAATCTGTCACTGTTCCCACTTTCCCCCCACTTATTTGCCATGAAGTAATGGGACTGGGTGCCAGACTTTACTAGTACTAAACTGAATACTCATCAAATGGGACTATTACTACACAAAAGTAGGAAGCAACATTTTTCTGTGTGTTTTCTTTTTCAGGGTCTCCATGTGCTTTCATTTCATCCTCTCCTTTCTCACCCCCTCGTCCAGCTCCTCTGTATTTGAAGTGCCTTCTGATACTCTTTCACTTGGATTTGGATTCTTCTAAGCAGCATTTAGTAGAGGTGTATGGTGTCGCAGATGGTAAGGAAGCTGCCTGCAATGCTGGGGACCTGGGTTCAATCCCTGGGTCGGGAAGATCCCCTGGAGAAGGGAATGGCAACCCACTCCAGTATTCTTGCCTGGAAAATCCCATGGACAGAGAGGACTGGCGGGCTACAGTCCAAGGGGTTGCAGAGTCAGACATGACAAAGTGAGTAACACTTTCACGGTTTTCTCAGTCCCTTCTCCACTTTTTCTCTCTCCTCCCTTATATCCACTAAATTTAGTTGCTTTGTTATCACAGATGCTCCCTAATTTCTTTATCCTGTGGGGCAACTGTACTTAACAGAACTAGATTCCTCACTGTCTATCATGGGAATTAGAGAAGGGGTTCTACACTTGCACCCAAGCATGACTTACAATTGGAGAAGTAAACGGTAACCCATTCCAGTATTCTTGCCTAGAGAATTACAAGGATAGAGGAGACCGGCAGGCTACAGTTCACGGAGCTGCAAGAGTCAGACACGACTTAGCGACCAAACCGCCACCACAACTTACAAGTCCTTCTGTGTGAAGTGCTCTATTCACTTGCCCACTTACACAAAAATTGAGACAGGACTGGTGAGGTTTTCAGTGTGGGAACAACAGGAACTCATTGGTTGGGAAGGAGAAGATGATGTGCATCTAATTATTCGGTTCCTTTCCCAAGTAAATATTTATTGTCTATGTGAAATGTAAAATTAAAACTGTATCTTAATTCTAACAAGACCTTGCATTACTGGATTCCTCCTGCCTTTTTTTGAGAAGATTAAACTGTTTCCATTCCTAACATCATTTGTCCTTGCAACCTCTCTGAGAGGAAGGGGGAAGGGAGTCACCTATCACCAAAAGAACAGACTGACGCACAGCGAGGAGAAATCAATTGCTGGAGGTCTCCAGGGAAGCCGGCAGAAGGGCTGGGAGTGACACTTGTCATATCTACCTGATGAGTACACGCGGGCCCGAAGCCTTGCAGGGTTTCCTGAGGGTGTGTCTGGAGGGACCTCAGTTTTTGTCCCCATTGTTCTGGACTGTTTACTTGCAGGATGTTTAAGCCCAGCACATAATGTAATACCAGATGTCCTGCGTGGGAGGAATTTCGAAACTCATGGATGCTGGAGAGCGTGCTTTATCTGAACTGTGCCCAGCTCCTTCCATGGAGCCCAACAGCTTAAATCTACCTCCCAGACCATGACTCTCAGCCTCAATCCTAAGGAGATCTTCCTGGTTCTTTGGTACTTGTCACTTTGAGCTGAAGAACCCAGGTGGATGTCTAGGGAAAGAGTCATGAGGTTTCTTTTCATGTTCTAGATGATTCCAATCAGAGTGGCCCCACATGGTTCCAGAATGAAAGCTACAGGCTCATGGGCCTGGATCTCAAGGCCTCCACCCACTGACAGTCAACCCCACTCCCCACTGGCCCCAGCTGGTATGGATATGGCTGGCTCTCTCCGCCACAGTCACTCTGCTCACCCTGGCTTGCTCACTCAGCTTTCTCTTCCTGGAAGGTCCAAATACTGGCTGAGTTCAGGCCTCACCTCACATCAGCCCAGTGACTTTTCCCTTTTCTGTATGGCTAGAGGGCACAGCCTCTGTATCACGTGACTTCAGCACTTAAACGGGGTGTGTGTGAAAGTGTGTGTGTGTGTGTGTGT
>SJYX01012531.1:1128451-1141731 GCA_006410675.1 Oreotragus oreotragus | reverse complement strand
ACACTGTCAAAGGCTTTGGCATAGTCAATAAAGCAGAAATAGATGTTTTTCTGGAACTCTCTTGCTTTTTCCATGATCCAGCGGATGTTGGCAATTTGATCTCTGGTTCCTCTGCCTTTTCTAAAACCAGCTTGAACATTAGGAAGTTCACGGTTCATGTATTGCTGAAGCCCGGCTTGGAGAATTTTGGGCATTACTTTACTAGCATGTGAGATGAGTGCAATTGTGGGGGTAGTTTGAGCATTCTTTGGCATTGCCCTTCTTTGGAACTGGAGTGAAAACTGACCTTTTCCAGTCCTGTGGCCACTGCTGAGTTTTCCAAATTTGCTGGCATATTGAGTGCAGCACTTTCATAGCATCATCTTTCAGGATTTGAAACAGCTCAACACAATAAGAATTTATTAAATATGTAAAGAAATGGGAAAATATGATTCTGTATTAGGAGAAAACTCTGTCAGTTGAAATTAAATAGACAAATCAGATATCATAATTAGTAAAGAAGATTTTCAATAATTTAAATAAATCTATTAAGGAATCTATAGAAAAGATGACTATAATGAATCAAGAGATATAAAAATTGCAAAAGAAAACAAGGCAAAGCAAAGCAACCAAGAAAACAAATCCTGGAATTGAAGAATTCAACATTTGAAAAAAAAAATCTATTGAATGAGATTAAATGAATATTGGACAAAAAGAAAAAAGGATCATTGAACCTGAAACACAGGTTAATAGAAATTATCCACACCAAAGTATACAGAGAATTAAAAAAATAAAGATTTTTAAAAAGAAAAGAGAATAAAAGATCAGTGACCTGAGCAGCAGTATGAAATGGTTTGCATACATGTTTTTGGAGTCCCAGATACAAAGTGAAGAGAGATTTGGGCATAAATATTATTTTGAAAAAGGAAGATAACAAAAAAAATTTCTAAATTTCATCAGAGAGACTCATAGATTCAGGAAGCTTAGTAAATTCCAAGTAGGATAAATAAAAAAGAAAATTGTAGCTTCTTTTTAAAATTACGAACTTGGAGATTTTAATTATAGACATGATTTGTTTGGCCTGAAAACTAATACATGAATTATTTTATAAATGGTTAAAAAATAGTAAACTTGAAAGAGTAGTTTTTGCTCAATTAACAATAGCATTAAACTCTGAAATTTAAGAGAATTGAAGTACCTGAAAGTCTAGATCTCCAAGTTGAAAAAAATAATAAATATAATAATGACCTTAAAGTACTTTTTGACAAGTTTAATTTACCAAGTGATGAGGTGACCTCTGCTTCTTTTTGTATATTCTATATATACACTTTTTAAAATTTTTATTATATATACATACAGATATTACTTTTCTATTTTTATTTTTATTTTGTTAATTTTTATTTTTCCTTTATTTTACTTTACGGTACTGTATTGGTTTTGGCATACATTGACTTGAATCCGCCACGGGTATATTTTACTTTACAATATTGTATTGGTTTTGCCATACATTGACATGAATCCCCCACAGGTGTACATGAGTTCCCAACCCTGAACATCACTGTTGACTTTATACTATTTCTCTTCTAAGATTGGTTGTAGCCACTGCATTTTTCCCTTGGTATGGTAGAGTAGGATGAATAGATGAAATCTGTCTCATAGGATGGAATATTTAGGTAATGATAATGAAAACTGGATGAAGTATTGAAGTTCAAAGACATACATGGGAAATAGCTAAAAAGCAAGGTCCGTGAAGAAGTTCTGAGGACTAGTAAAATGCATGATCAAATAATTTACCAAAAAAAAAAAAAAAAGATCAATGGTCAATTCCAATAAGCGACCAGCAAGCAAAGTACTACAAATTGAAATATTTTTGGTGTACTGAACTGGCTAACAGATAAAACCCAATATTAATGATAAACATTAACTTCCAAAAAAAAAAAACCACAACTGAATAAAATGTGGGTTTGCTTGGTGAAAAGGGTGAACTAGCTGCATAAATGGGGACTATTTGCCAATGTATAATATTTGTATTTGTATTATTTTAAGCAATCTTGCTGTATGGTTTCATAATATTAAAAAAAAAAAAACACCTTACTAGCTTTGGTGAATCAGATTCTTATATGTTGCTGATGGAAGTGCAATTACTAAATTCTGTTCACTGTTTCCCAGGTCTAATTTTTGGGATAGTTGTGACCAAGCACATAAAAATCTCTGCCTTTGTAAAAATTAATTCTCATAAGCTTTATGATTGGCATCAAATGTCTTACATACGGATGTACATAAACTTTATTTTTCAGGCTTACTGAAGAAAATATTTTTAATTATTATCAAGCCTTATGATGAAGTTTATGCTGTTGGCTGTAGAACTTTATTTTGCAAAAGTTCTTTTCTTGAAAATATCATTTGCATAAATTCTGCTAACTGCCTCAAGGAAGCAAAATTAGAAGACAAGAATGTATTTATGTTGAGTGTGTATACGGCTGTACGAGTGCGTGTATGTTCAAGTTGTAAAAGGAAAATGCCATAATATTCTGGCATTTGTACAAACAGTAGTAAGTAAATGGCAACCCACTCCACTATTCTTGCCTGGAGAATCCCATGGACAGAGGAGCTCAACACACTACAGTCCATGGGGTTTCAAAGAGTCAGACACGACTAAGTGACTAACACACTGTAAGCAAAATTATTTTTAATGTAAGAAGTCTTAAACTTGTTTTCTACATTAAAATAATGCATCACCTCAACTCTAGAGCTCTTTTCATCATTTATTTTTCACATTTTTTTTGCCATAAAATAACAGAAATAAAGGTATTTCTTACAAATAATGACAACTGTTGTCTGGTCTTTTCCTGTTCTGCATAAGATGATCATCACAGTACTTTTTTATGGTAGTCCAAAACAGAAGCAAGTATCTACACTCTCTCCCTTGTCTCCTCAATCCACAGCTAGATGGTTGTTTCACATATTTAACTTTCCTCCAATTTCAATCTGAAATGTATAGTCACACACTTATTCTGTATCCCTATAATTTCATACTAAATTCATTAAAAAATAAATGTCACATATCCTAAGCTGCCTCTACTTTCAATGATCTGCGACCTGATCCTGATTCACTCCTGTTCAGAAGTGGGACCTTCCTGCCAGGTGCTAATAAAACTATGGCATTAAAAGAGAATTCTGTTATAACATGACTAATTTCATCTGGAGAAATCTGAAAACAGAAGTAGATGTAGGAGAATCCTAAGAAGCTAGATGTCTATCTGTGGCAAGCTGAACATTCTAAAAGTATAAAAAATACAGGTTTTTTTTTTTAATAAACATCTTTAATAGATGAGAAAATAAATGTCTGCAACTTTCGAGACTTGGAGTTAAAATAATTAAATGTGTCCTTAGTAAAAAGGATTCCCTAGTTACTCAGATGGTAAAGAAACTACCTGCAATGTGGGAGACCCACATTCATTTCCTAGGTGGGGAATATTCCCTGCAGAAGGGAATATTCCAGTATTCTTACTTGGAGAATTCCACAGACAGGGGAGCTTGGTGGGCTACAGTGGGGTAGCACTGTAGTTGGACAGGACTGAGCAACTAACATATTTTAGTAGAAGGGAGATATACTGCAGATTAATCGTATTGAACATTAATCATTTTTTGTCTTTATTTATAATTAATGTGATTTAAGTAGTGTGGAAAAAATAGTAGAAGAAAAGTTCACTCTTTATAAGCTTTTGATAATAACAAAAAGCAAAAGGTATGCTGTATACCTAAACTGTATTCGCTAACAATTTCTAAGCTATTTTGTTTCAAAATTTTTTCCCAAAATATAAAAAAAAAACACAAAAAACAGGAGGATATAAAGTTGGATGAGCTGCATCACTTAAATTTAATAACAAGTACCATATTTTTTAACATTTTAACTTTTCAAAATAATATAACACTTTAATTATAACTACTCTTTGAAAAATACAGTTTCCTATATAACCATGATATCACTATCATATCTATTAAAACTGACAGTAGTTCTTTAATATTTAATATTCTTTAATTCTTTAGTATTCAATATAGTCATTTTTCAGATTTACTTTTGTATCCAATCAAGGTCTATGTCTCACATTTGGCTCTCTGTTTTTAACCTGAATAATTTTTTCCCCTAAATATTTCATCTAGTGACTTTAATATTCTTTGACAGTCTTTTCTGAATTAATTATTCCATTAAGTTTTGAAAAATAGTGATTTTCTAATTCTATCATTTCTTCTTAATTTAGTAGGAGGAATTTTTTTCTATAATGAAAAACTATCCTTCATGAACTAATGCCATCTGGTTACCCAGCAACAGATCTCCTACTGGAAAATGAATATATATGCTTAATTTTTTCTTTAATTACAAATAATCTAACTAAGGATTTGGTATAACAGGTATCATCAAATATAAGGCTCTTTTTTATGCTTTCTCTATCCCTCTCCCTCTTTCTCATAACAAGGTAGCCTGAAGGATATTAATATATTTAAATATGTCCATCAAGATATTTATGATACTCAAATTTTCATAATCTTGGCCAACAGAAGCTTCATCAAACTGGCTTATATGTTATCACAAATATGCACAGAGTGCATTAAAATCTATGACTTTTAATGATTTTAAAAATCACTTCTGAAATTTATTTAGCACTCTTTAGTTATTCTATTTAAGAGCTAAATAAATACATTGAGAGATTAACCATTATGAATTTATGACAATCATGAATATTTTGACAATCTATATTAGGATAAAAACATCATAAAAGTGTATGATTTAAAAAATGGTAAGCTTTATTTTCTGAATATTTCTAAAATTTTTAATAAATTTAGCCAAACATAATAAATGTATTTGAAAAAGTAATATAAGAAATGCAAAAAGTAAAAGATTTACATAATTAATGTGTTCCTCTATTTATGTATTACATGGACAAGAACTACTTGCTAATTTTCAGTTATCACATGATTTTAGCACCTTTAGAAAGTAACATGCTCTCACTGTAGTGCTAATCATAAAGAAAATTTAAATCACACATAAAAATATCTCAGTAAGAGTTTTTACTATGTATATTTTCTTAACTATTCTCCTGGATAACGTTCTATGCATATCCTTAGTCTTCAAGTAAAACACAATTAGTCTAAACAAAGACAGTACTATTCAGTATTCACTACTCTAATACTATCTGCATTAGAGTTAAGTCCTTTTCTATATACAGGTAATTAATGGCCTTAAAGAATTCTGGGCAGAAGCTGGCTTGAAGTTAACGTCTTTTTGCAAACCATAAAATTTTTATTACATAAAATTTCCTCTTAAAGTCTACATAAAACTGTAACTCAAAAATACTATGCAAAAATTGAACAAATGTATATAAATTTTAATTATTTCAATTTTCATTGGAGAGAACAAAAATTTTATTAAGCTGAACTATTCCATGGACTTAGTTTTATAAATGGGGTGAGGTACATCCCCCAAACACAAAACAACACAAGCATCTTAATTTTATATAGAATGTATTATAGACACACATGAACACAGTCAAGTGGGCTTTAGGAAGCACTGCTATCAATAAAGCTAGTGAATGTGATGGAATTCCAGTAGATCTATTTAAAACCCTAAACAATGATGCTATCAAGTGCTACACTCAATATTTCAGCAAATCTAGAAGACCCAGCAGAGGCCACAGGAGTGGAAAATTCCCAATTATTCAGTTATCCCAATTCCCAAGAAGTATAGTACTCAAGAAGTTCAAACCACCAGACAATTGGACTTATCTCCCACGCTAGTAAGGTCATTTACAAAATCTTGCATGCTAGGCTTCAGCATTACGTGAACCAAGAACTTCCAGGCATCCAAGCTGGTTTCAAAAAAGGCAAAGGAACGAGAAATGAAATTGCCAACATTTGCTGGATTATAGAGAAAGCAAGGGAATCCCAGAAAAATGTCTGTCTCTGTTTCATCTACACTAAAGCCTTTGATTGTGTGAATCATAATAAACTGTGGAAAACTCTTTAAGAGATGGGAATATCAGACCATCTTACTTGTCTCTTGAGAAACCTGTATGCTGTCAAGAATCAACAGTTAGGACCTGTATAGAACCAACTGACTGGTTCAGGACTGAGAAATGAGTACAACACGACGGTTTGTTGTTGTTCTGTTTGTTTAACTTACAGGCTGAGCACATCATGAGAAATGCTGGGCTGGATGAGTTACAAGCTAGAATAAAGATTGGCAGGAGAAACATCAACAATCTCAGTTATGTGGAGAATATCACCCTGATGGCAGAAAGTGAAGAGGAATTAAGGAACCTCTTGATGGGGGAAAATGAGGAGAATGAAAAAGCCGGCTTAAAATTAGTATTAAAAAAAATAAGACCATGGCATCCGGCCTCATCACTTCATGGCAAATGGATGGAGAAAAGGTGGAAGTGTGACAGACTTCCTGTTCTTGGGCTCTAAAATCAAGGCAGATGGTGACTGCAGCCATGAAATCAGAAGACAAGTGCTTCTTGGCAGGAAAGCTATGACAAACCTAGACAGTGGGTTGAAAGGCAAAGAAATCACTTTGCCAACTAAGGTCCATATAGGCAAGGCTATGGTCTTTTCAGCAGTCATGTACAGTTGTGAGAGCTGGACCGTAAAGAAGGCAGAGTGCTGAAGAATTGATGCCTTTGAACTGTGGTGCTAGAGAAAACTCTTGAGTGTCCCTTGGACAGAAAGGAGATCAAACTACTCAATATTAAAGGAAATTAACTCTGAATCATTGGAAGGACTGATGCTAAAGCTGAAGCTCCAGTATTTTGGTCACCTGATGAGAACAGCCAACTCATTGGAAAAGTCTCTGATGCTCGCAAAGACTGAGGCCAGAAGGAGAAGAGAGCATGAGAGGATGAGATGGCTCAATGCATCACTAGTCCAATGGACATGAATTTGGGCAAACTCAGGGAGATTGTGAGGGACAGGGGAGCCTGATATGCTGCAGTCCATGGGGTCATAAAGACTTGGACATGATTTGGCAACTGAACAACAACAATAAATAATACAACTATAAAGAAAACTATATGGGAAGTCCTCTCTAAAGGTTTCCGGAATAATGAAATTGAAAAAAAAGTGCTGTTTGCTAACACAAGGATAGCTTATTTAAATGGAAACATGTTTACAGGTTTATTTTTGTAAATGGTAAATAATTAACCAAGAGAAGTTTGACACTAGGTTTTAAAAACTCCTAAAAAGCAGGTCTTAACACTGCATAGACATTCAGTAAAAATATTGTGAATTAAATAAATAAAGGCATATTTTCATTGTGTTTAATGTTCTCTGCTACATTCTCTACACTGTAATATAATGACAGGAGATTTTCCTAATGTATCTAACAGATAAATGAGAATTTTTAATTTAATTCTTTGCACTTTTCCCATCAGTTTAAAATCAACCTCTGTTGATTTTTCCCTTATTTCTTAATTTGTAATGCAAGTATTTTGATAGAGCTTAGGATATTTTTGCCTATTTGAGAAAATGTGTTCTCCTGTTGATTTACTTCCTTATGATTTTAGCTTTTCTACATGCTATGATTTAATTAAAAAATAGTTATTTAATGACTACTTGAATCAAATGGCAGAGGAGTTGGTAAAGGAGAACTTCACAAATTATAGATGTACAATCAGAAATGTATTATGATTTGATGTAGTCCTTTTATTTTTCTATGAAGCGAGATAATCCTTGGACAAAACAGTCTGGAAGTTAAGGAAAAAATATCCACACTTTACTTATTAGCATGAAGAGCTGAAAGCAATGCAATTTGTCAAGTGAAGAAATATTAAGAAAATTATTATTATAGATGGACACAAATTTTTACTTTGGCCAAAGGCATAAGATTTTAGATCTAGGAAATTTTAAATAGCATCCAATACCTAAAAGTTATTATAGTCAATTATAATCCCTGTCTCAGCACACTGAAAAAAGATAGTTTCTCTTATTGAAACAGGCATATATAAAAAAATTTTCCCTAAAGCTAAATTAAATGAAATGCCTAGATGAGTATTTTTTTCAGCAAGAGACAACATTCCTTTGTAGATAATATTAATGTATTTTTATGAATTTCTGTGAAATCTATGATACTTTCACAAACTTTAATTCTTCTTAAAACTTCTTTCATTATGCATTTTATTATAGCCATATAAATTTACTCCTTGCTTTCAAAACTGAATCTAGGAGAGTTTTTCATTCCCAAAAAGATTCTCAACTTTTGAAGTTCATTATACTCCCTCATACTTTC
This sequence comes from Oreotragus oreotragus, assembly GCA_006410675.1. Lineage (NCBI taxonomy): Eukaryota > Metazoa > Chordata > Mammalia > Artiodactyla > Bovidae > Oreotragus > Oreotragus oreotragus. Next base: position 1,133,468 of record SJYX01012531.1, on the reverse strand, counting down.
CCTAGTTTTTTTTTTTTTTTTTAGGACTATTTATTTATTTATTTATTTATTTTATTTTACTTTACAGTACTCTGTTGGTTTTGGCATACATTGACATGAATCTGCCACAGGTTTACTAATTATTTATTACTGTTATTAATATAAAAAATATACCATATCCTTAAGCCTTGCAAAAACAATGCATTTTTTCAATTACACACTTAGCAAAAACAACTATATCCTATTGTTGCCTATATCTCATTTATGAATAATGTAGTATAATGAACAAGGAATAACTTAGATTTTGTTTTATGTTAACTATAAAATTTACCTGCATATACTAAGAAAGTGTGACATGCATATTTCATTAAAGTAGTGTGTCCTTGTTTACTTAATTTACTTTAAGAACTAATTTAAGAATATATTAAATTCATTAAGTATTGTTGTAGAAAAGAAACCCTCTGTCCCGATAGAAACCTGTTTACTAATCAGAAAATTAAGTACAGGATGCTTGGGGCTGGTGTATGGGGATGATCCGGAGGGATGATGTGGGGTGGGAGGTGGGAGGGGGGTTCATGTTTGGGAGTTCGTGTACACCCGTGGCAGATTCATGTCAGTGTATGCCAAAACCAATAGAGTACTGTAAAGTAAAATAGAGTAAAATGGATGCTCTAAAAAAAATAATAATAAATTTAAAAAAAAAGAAAATTAAGTACATAAGAATGTGTCATAACTAATGAAGCAAAACTCACATTATGCTTTCAAATCACTACAATTAGTTTTTGATTACCCCTGTGGTGTTGGAGAAGACTTTTGAGAGTCCCTTGGACTGCAAGGAGATCCAATCAGTCCATCCTAAAGGAGATCAGGCCTGGATGTTCACTGAAGGGATTGATGTTGAAGCTGAAACTCCAATATTTTAGCCACCTGATGCAAAGAGCTGACTCATTAGAAAAGATCCTGATGCTGGGAAAGATTAAGAGCAGGAGGATAAAGGTACGGCAGAGGATGAGATGGTTGGATGGCATCACCAACTTGATGGACATGGGTTTGTGTGAACTCTGGCAGTTGGTGATGGACAGGGAGGTCTGGTGTGCTGCAGCTCATGGGGTCACAAAGAGTCGGACACAACTGTCAGACTGAACTGAAGTGAAATTATAAGCTGGAATCAAAACATTTTTCAATACAAATAAGTAAATAAATACTACCAAATATCCTCCAGTATTCTTGCCTGGAGAATTCCATAAACAGTGGAGCCTGGCCGACTACTGTCCGTAAGTCACACAGAGTAAGACACAACTGAAGTGACTGAGCAGGAACAACTGATCATATAACTAGAGTGAAAGTGAAAGTGAAGTTGCTCAGTCATGTTCAACTCTTTGTGACCCCATAGACTGTAGCCTACCAGGCTCCTCTGTCCATGGGATTTTCCAGGAAAGAATAACTAGAATAATGACTGGTAAAACAAACTAAGGTAAATCAATCTCTGAAAATACTAAATAATTTTGAAAGTGTTATTTCATAAAATCAAGATAATTTCTGCTTAACCCTATAAAATGATCAATCATTTTTTAAAAAAGAATTTTAAATAGGTAACTGTCTACCATGGTACAGACAGCATAAAATATTATAGTCTCAGTGATACAATAATAAGGAATTTAAAAGTTTTATATCCATAAATATATTTTTCAGTAGGGTATAATGGAAATTGTATCATTTGGTCATTTGCTTTATAAGCTTAAACATTAAACTTCTGGATGGGATCCTGAACAAAATGCTCTGTTACTAAATCCCTTTGACAAGAGTTGCTACAACAAGTTTGTATTAAGTTATTCCTAGCCTCCATAAATGTATCTACATCATCTGATTTTTTTAAAAAAATTAGAGTAATATCTTCCTTCACTTTTTACATACTCCAAACCCATGTTTGAGAAGTAAAATATATATATTATCATCACTAAAAGATGATTAAGGCCCAATAACTTTACCTAAAATGTCAAAACTCAATTTCAAAGAAATCATAAACTCAAGTCCAAGAGTAAAAAATTGTAAACAAAATTATTTTTTATGCATTTCCTATTTATATCATTGTTTATTGCATGCTACCTTCCATCACTGAAACATGAAGACATACCAGCCATCAGGCAGTATCTTCATATACTATTACTGACAGTATAATTTCTCATAATTTATTACAGCACAATTTTTGAAATCTTAAAGCTAAGGATTTAAAGGTATACTTCTTCATGTTTTCATAACATTAGGCTACAGAAATTTATTATGAACAATTTAAATGTGATTTTATCCAGTTGGAAGAGTAGAGCATAAGTTGCTTTATGCCTTCAAAACCTATTTTAACCTTCAGCATATTTATAAATTTGGCAGCAATTATTTATCCATAAATCATAAGTTTTGGTGCTCCAATCTCTATGTACTGAAAATATTTTGAAAATATTAACCATGATTGTGCCACAGGAAGACTAGCGGGTCTTGACTGTAGAGATGGGGGACAGAGGGCAAGTGAGAGATATGGAGACAGGAAAAGGGAGAGAGAATAGGAAGAAGAGAAGACAGAAAAAAGTATAGGAAATAGTAAGATTACATGTCATTTCTATGATATTCCAAATATGATCTGTGTGTGTACAATATAAAAATTGTTCTATCTATGCAGAAAATTTTCTTGGATTTCAAAATCACTGCAGATGATGACTGCAGCCATGAAATTAAAAGACAATTGCTCCTTGGAAAAAAAGTTATGACAAACCTAGACAGCATGTTAAAAAGCAGAGACAATACTTTGTCAACAAAGGTCGATCTAGTCAAAGCTATGGTTTCTCCAGTGGTCATGTATGGATGTGAGAGTTGGACTATACAGAAAATTGAGTGCTGAAGTATTGAGCTTTTGAACTGTGGTATTAGAGGAGACATTTGAGAGTCCCTTGGACTGCTAGAGATCCAATCAGTCCATCCTAAAGGAAATCAATACTGAATATTCATTGGAAGGACTGATGCTGAAACTGAGACTCCAATACTTTGGCCACCTGATGTGAAGAGCTGACTCATTGGAAAAGACCCTGATACTGGGAAAGACTGAAGGCAGGAAGGAGGGGATGACAGAGGATGACATGGTTGGATGGCATCACCAACTCAATGGACATGAGTTTGAGCAGGCTCCAGGAACTGATGATGGACAGGGAAGCCTGGTGTGTTGCAGTCCATGGTGCTGCAAAGAGGTGGGCATGACTGAGTGAATGAACTAAACTGAACTGACGGGAAAAAAAAAAAAAAAACAAACACTTTGAAAGAAACTATGTAAGAGAATTAGAGTATGTTAGAAAAACTATCCTTTAACTCTGATCATAAAATTGAAGACAATTAATGGTATGGTAGTGATGCACAAACACGAAATCTTCCACATTTTTGTAGATTACTAAGCATTAGATTACAGTCAATTAATATACTGATTTTTCATTATGTACATTTTATTAACTTATCAAAATTGACTCTTTCCAATTTGGGGGCTTCTTGTATTTCTTGATAGTCCAGTTTCTTGAACTTACTGATACTCGGCTCTGGAGGCCTAAATAATAATAATAATCTCTATACATAGTAATAAATCTTTTAATCAAAAAGACAGTTTTCATGTATTCTGACATATTAGACTGAATTTACTTCCCATCATTTGAGGACAGCTCTTTCACAGCCTACTCATTAGTCACTCCATACTGGAGTTCCTATTTCTTCTTTCCCATGGTTCATTGTTTTCCCTATGATTACTTCAAACATTATATTTTATATACATTGTTTTCTAAGACCTTAAATGGAGAAGGCAATGGCACCCCACTCCAGTACTCTTGCCTGGAAAATCCATGGACAGAGGAGCCTTGTAGGCGGCAATCCATGGGGTCGCTGAGTCGGGCACGACTGAGCAACTTCATTTTCACTTTTCACTTTCATGCATTGGAGAAAGAAATGGCACCCCACTCCAGTGTTCTTACCTGGAGAATCCCAGGGGTGAGGAAGTCTGGTGGGCTGCCGTCTATGGGGTCGCACAGAGTCGGACATGACTGAAGCGATTTAGCAGGAGCAGCAGCAGCAAGACCTTAAAAGACGCTTACTCCTTAGAAGGAAAGTTATGACCACCTAGATCTCTTGAGCTTGCTCGAACTCATATCCATCGAGTCAGTGATGCTATTCAACCATTTCATCTTCTGTTGTCCCCCTCTCCTCCTGCCCTCAATCTTTCCCAACATCAGGGACTTTTCAAATGAGTCAGCTCTCCGCATCAGGTGGCCAAAGTATTGGAGCTTCAGCTTAAACATCAGTCCCTCCAATGAAGACCCAGGACTGATCTCCTTTAGGATGGACTGATTGGATCTCCTTGCAGTCCAGGGGACTCAAGAGTCTTACCCAACACCATAGTTTAAAAGCATCAATTCTTTAGCACTCAGCTTTCTTTATGGTCCAACTCTCACATCTATACATGACTACTGAAAAAACCATAACCTTGACTAGACAGACCTTTGTTGGCAAAGTAATGTCTCTGCTTTTTAATATGCTATCTAGGTTGGTCATAACTTTCTTGCCAAGAAGTAAGCATCTTTTAATTTAATGGCTGCAGTCACCATCTGCAGAGATTTTGGAGCCCCCCAAAATTAAAGTCACCACTGTGTCCACTGTTTCTCCATCTATTTGCCATCAAGTGATGGGACCGGTTGCCATGATCTTTGTTTTCTGAATGTCGAGCTTCAAGCCAACTTTTTAACCCTCCACTTTCACTTTCATTAAGAAGCTCTTTAGTTTTTCTTCACTTTCTGCCATAAGGGTGGTGTCATCTGTGTATCTGAGGTCATTGATATTTATCCCAGCAATCTCGATTCCAGCTTGTTTATAATCCAGCCCAGCGTTTCTCATGATGTACTCTTCATATAAGTTAAATAAGTAGAGTGACAACATACAGCCTTGGCGTACTCCTTTTCCTATTTGGAACCAATGTCCAATGGCCAATGTCCAATGTCCAATGTTCACTGTCCAATGG
>SJYX01012531.1:1095596-1126126 GCA_006410675.1 Oreotragus oreotragus | reverse complement strand
TGAAGTGATGGGACCAGATGCCATGATCTTCATTTTCTGAATGTTGAGCTTTAGGCCAACTTTTTCACTCTCCTCTTTCACTTTTAGTTCCTCTTCAATTTCTGCCATAAGGGTGGTGTCATCTGAATATCTGAGATTATTGATATTTCTCCCGGCAGTCTTGATTCCAGCTTGTGTTTCTTCCAGTCCAGCATTTCTCATGATGTACTCTACATTTAAGTTAAATAAGCAGGGTGACAATATACAGCCTTGACGTACTCCTTTTCCTATTTGGAACCAGTCTGTTGTTCCATGTCCAGTTCTAACTGTTGCTTCCTGACCTGCATACAGATTTCTCAAGAGGCAGTTCAGGTGGTCTGGTATAGAACTTTTTAATATTATATAATTTTTCAGAACTCAAGTAACAGTCATAAATTATTTAAAGGAAGACATATATTTAAAACTATATTGAAACACATAGTATCAATAATATTTAGTTTTTACTAAAGGTCTGCATTCACCACTTGGATCATTAATATCCCACAAGCCTATATACACCCATACAATTGTGGCTTCTTTATTTCCCAATCTCTTTTTCTTACCTACAAAACAAGGACAAAATAGCACATATTTTATAGGGCTCTTTGTTTTTGAATTAAATAAAATTAATGTATGTAAGTGCTAAGGACACATCAAGCACAGTAGATATGTGAAATCACGATTACTATTACTACTACTATAGCAACTTCTACCATCACCAACATCGTGTGAGGGCTACAGAAGTATAAATTAAGAATGTGTACTGAAGTAAGATACATTTTAATTTAAACATGACTCCCTGAAAGAGAAATGCTGGTATTATCTAAAATATTTTCTTATACGTTGCAAGCTTCATCTTATCTATAAAATAAATAATAATCCATAAAATAGATGGTAATAAATGACAGAATTTTTGTGAAAATTAAATTTTAAAATATAAGTAGAGTAGTAGGCAAACAGTAGCTGTTCAAGGAATTTGTCCATCTCATCTCCCATTCAACCTACATCTAACCATTCCTATGCATTATATAGTTACTTAATAGATTCCACCAGAAAACAATGGTTTTCTTTGAACATAGATGAACTGGAATAGCCAAAATTACACTACATACCACTTACAAAAACCAAACATCCTATTAAATTCAAATTGATTTAATTAATACATATGAAGAAAGGAATGCNAATTGATTCCACCAGAAAACAATGGTTTTCTTTGAACATAGATGAACTGGAATAGCCAAAATTACACTACATACCACTTACAAAAAACAAACATCCTATTAAATTCAAATTGATATAATTAATACATATGAAGAAAGGAATGCGTAATTTAAAATAAGAAAAAAAAACAAGTATTCAAATATATGTGGCATTTCTCTTATGTTAACTTTTAGCTGTCATGAGTCAACTTTTAACTTATTTTCCTTTAGAATATATATCTTAATTTTTCACAGTGCTTTTAGTTTTAAAAAGTCAATGTCTTGGGAATCCCCTGGCGATCCAAAGGTTAGGACAATATGCTCTTATTGCCAAGGGCCCAGGATCAATCCCTTGTCAGGAAATTAGGATCCCACAAGCCACACAGTGTGGCCAAATAAAACAACAAAAGCCAATGCTTTCATACACCTATGATTTTAGAAACTTCAGAGTCCATTCATAGTACTAATGTTTAATATTTAAACACTACTGACAAAAATATTTAAAATATGTATCTAAAGTTTTTTTATTCTTTAACAATGTTTTTTCACTAATTTGGATATGTAATTTTCTTAAATTGAAAGTTTTTTTTTATATCTTCCTCACAACTTTCTCCAAATGTCACATACACAAAAATTAGGTTACCTTCTTCAACATTCTTCTACTTTCTATTTCAAAAGGAGCGTGTGAAAAAAAAATCAAACTAGGTAACTCTGCTCTGGAATATACACATATCTTCATTTTCCCAGGAAACAAGAAGATTCCCTCAACTTTCTTTTCTTTCTAGTTAACATATTTCATCCTTTGATAAGAGTTTCTCTAGTAAACTCTGCCATGTTTTCATTTAGTTATGCCAAAGATCATGAAGTAGTTTCTTCATACACTGCATAAATTGACTGAGTTAGGTTCTCTGGAACTCTTGTTCTTNGGAAACAAGAAGATTCCCTCAACTTTCTTTTCTTTCTAGTTAATATATTTCATCCTTTGATAAGAGTTTCTCTAGTAAACTCTGCCATGTTTTCATTTAGTTGTGCCAAAGATCATGAAGTAGTTTCTTCATACACTGCGTACATTGACTGAGTCGGATTCTCTGGAACTCTTGTTCTTTTAAAATCATGAATTATAAATTTAAGAGCTAAAATTAATTTTTTTCATTAATTTTTCAATGCCATATTCAGTTTGGAAGCCAGAAATCTAAGTAGATCTTTCTGAATTTAGATACTTTTATCAGAACATGTGTGGCTGCTGATCATAAGTGGAATGGTTTTTTTTTTTAATATGACTGCTAACAGTATCCAATAGCATATTTACTTTTCTAGTTAAAAACATTTTATCTTTACATAACTTAATACCTTCCTAGATGCAAAAGCACTCATTATTTATTGAGAAAATTAAGTAGATTTTTATGAATAGCAAAAGCATTGCTATTTCCAATTCATCAATTTCTTCTAATCTTTTAGGATAATTTGTTAATAAATTACTAGGAACCAGTCTATAATTATACTTTAGAAGGAGGCTTGCTCTGGCAATTCTTTCTGTACTGGCATACAAAAATCATTTGAAAGCTGATATGTAACTTCGGAAATACAAGAAATCCATAAAAGGTAAAACTTTTCCTTTAAGTTGTAATAATGTATGAAAATAGCTACAAATTAANCTATTTCCAATTCATCAATTTCTTCTAATCTTTTAGGATAATTTGTTAATAAATTACTAGGAACCAGTCTGTAATTATACTTTAGAAGGAGGCTTGCTCTGGCAATTCTTTCTGTACTGGCATACAAAAATCATTTGAAAGCTGATATGTAACTTCGGAAATACAAGAAATCCATAAAGGGTAATACTTTTCCTTTAAGTTGTAATAATGTATGGAAATAGCTACAAATTAATATTGCTGATTGTACTCTACATATACATTGCTTGAACCATAGCCATTAATCCTTAAAATATTAATATTCTTCTTCACATAAAATCACTTGTATTCCTGAGTTTGTATCATAATATTTAGGGAAGGGAATTCCTCAATTACTGTTTGTTAAAAACAGTCAGGGAGATAAGAATGAGGGGGAAAATATGTTAAAATCAATACTGACTTTCAGTTTTTAGCTAAATTATTAGTTGATCTTGAACACTATTTTATTACTGACAATTTGCTCTCTATAGACATTCATTCAATACATACTTACAGAGCATCTACTATATAAAAGACATTGACACTGATGTTGAGGACACAGCAATAAATCAGATACCTGATATCTTCTATTTTATAGATTATGATCCAGGAGGAGAATCAGACATTGAGCATTTAACTCTACAATTTGTTATGATTATAGCATGCACTCTGGAGGTGAAGTGTAAAGTGCTGAAAGGGGGATATGATCAGGTTTGGAAATTTATGGAATTATTTCCAAAAAAAAAATAAATAAAGTGAACAGTACATAGTAAATTGGTGCAGGGTCTGCAGCCACTGTTGTGAACTGGACTCCCTCACTCCCTTTTAGAATAAAATTCCCATTCTTAAATGTGGCATTCACAAGGCCTTTCAAAACTCCTCTTGGATACTTCTCTAGTTTCACCTTATACTGCTTTTCCCTTTCTCAAAATCCATGCCGGTAGCATATTCAATCATGTTTCCTTTCTTTAAATCACTGTGTTCTCTCTTAAGGATTTGTGATTATGTCTGAAAAAACTTTTGCCTTTCTACATTTTATCTGGCAAAGACCTACACAACCTTCAGGTCTCCAATTAGACGCTACTTCTCCTAAGCAGCTTTCTATAATCTCTGGGATTGCAATAGGTGCTTCCTTACTATTTCATACCACCTGGTATTTTTATATCAGTATGTGAATTTCCTGTTTACTTTTCTCTATATCCCACTAGGCTATACATTTCATGAAGGCAAATCTGCTGTGTTCACCATTGATTGGCATTAGGTTCCTGACTTACCCAAAAGGCTCATTCCAATAACTTTATTCACTTCAACATGACAGGATTCTCTTTTAGGGCAAAAATGTATAGCATTATAGAAGGGTTAAACTATGTATATTTAATGACTGAATGAAGGGGATAAGGGAAAAAAATGTGAAAAAAGAGAAGATTAATACCACTGACAGTAATGGTGAAGTTAAAAGGAACAGAAGTTTTAGAAACTGAATCTTAATTTAGTTGTATTTCATTTATATATACTTCATCCCTATCTAAATTTTTTCAAATTTATTTAGGATAATTATATTTTTATGTTTCTTGTGTTCTGTTCCTAGGAATCTAAATTGAGACATCCTATACTCAGTAGAGGAAAATAATAGAAGGTAGAATTAGAAGAAATGTTATTAGAAGAAATAATGTGAAAAAGACATTCAAACCTACACAATAAAACAGGCAGACTAAAATCCTTTAGGAAGTCTAAAAACAAAAGCTGTCCTGTCCTATCTTTAACAGCAAACTTAAGTTATACTAGAGCCAATGATTGTCAGATTATAGATTCATTTAAATGACACACAGAGCATTTTTCTTATTATGGTTTGGTTTTTTAAATTAAAAATATTTAAGACATATAAAAAGTTATTGCTAATAATATAAAGCAACAAGAATTTGCTCAGCATTACCTTTGAACAAATGTTAAACTCTGATTTTATTAATTCTGTATCTTTTGCTTAAAATTTTTTTTTTTTACAAATACCACTAAAGGTCACATTCTCTGTTCTCTTCTATGAGTATGCACAAAGGAAACTGCTATCTTAGAGTTGGTACACACTTTATATATTTTACTATATATATCCATATTTTTGTATTAAACTAAATGTTCTTAAGAAGTTAAAGTCCTTCACATTAAAAAAAATGACCATATGTTTTCAATAAAGCAAGATTAACTAGAAAAAAGAGTAACATGAGGCTTTAGCATCCTAAATTGGATATTTTAATTTGAATGAACAGAAATAGCATTTTCTTTCTGATTTATAATCACAAAATAAAAGTTGTACATATTTAACTCATTTCTGATATTTTACTTTTAAATGGCTTCCCTGACCTATGACTGATATACCCCTAAAAAACTGTACATAATTAGTGTATGCTATTTGATGGGCCAGATATATGATGGTCTTATGCCCATTTAACCATCACCACAATCATGATACAGACAAAAATATTTTAATTTTTATGATTACAATATATACTCAATTAGATTATAATATATACTCAATTAGACTTAAAATTGTAGTTTTGCAAATAATATTTCTAACTGTGCATAGAATGTTCATAAAGCTAGCATTTTAATATAATAGAATCACCATTTTACCCCTAAATATAGCTTGATTTTCAGAAAAATGTTGAAGTGTCAAGATTAATTTTAAGCAAATATATCACAGTAAAACAATTATGGCATTTAGAATCACAAAATATAAAGGCAATGGAAAGGCGACAGCATTTGAGAGAAAATGATGTTTCCGTTAACAAGGATTACTATGCTTCTTCTATGATTCAGGACTTTTGTATAGAAGGGTAAATAAGATAGACTTGTGGCTTATATTGTTATGGGTAAACAGACAAGTGTTAGGGAGAAGAGGCGGTTGGATGGCATCACTGAATCAATGGACATGAGTCTGAGCAAACTCGGAGATGGTGAAGGACAGGGAAGCCAGGTGTGTTGCTGCCCGTGGTGTCTCAAGGAATTAAACAGGACTTAGTGAGATTGCCTTCGTGGCTCAGATGGTAAAGCATTTGTCTACAATGCTGGAGTTCCTGGTTCAAACCCTGGGTCAGGAAGATCTCCTGGAGAAGGAAATGGCAGCCCACTCCAGTACTATTGCCTGGAAAATCCCAGGGACAGACTAGCCTGGTAGGCTACAGTCCATGGGGTCCCAAAGAGTAGGACACGACTGAGCAACTCCACTTTCCATTTTCCACTTAGCGACTGAACAACAACAAAGGGAGAAGAGAACAGAGTGTAAAGGGATAGAGAATAATGAATTCAGAAAGTTATTTTAGATAGGCTGGGTGATACTTGGTAGCAAACTGGGTAATGATGAGGGAAGGAGTCATGTGAAAACTTTACCAAGGAACATTTAAGAATGAGAAAAGAAAAACTTTAAAGGCAAGTTCAAGGAATAAGAAGTCCAGTATGAATGGAGTAGAAAGAACAGTAGCAGGAGGGTAAATGATCAGACAGGAGAGGTAGCCCAGTCTGTTCACATAGGGCCTTTCAGGACAAGATCCTCTGAATTTTGCTCTAAGAGTGAAAGGATACTATGGAAGGTTTCCAGCAAAACAGTGACATAAGTTTGAAGGATCACTGTGGGACTGTCAATAGAATAAGGTAAGAAGTAAAAAGAAGAGACAGCAATTAGAGGGTTATACCTAGACAGAGACTAAGATGGCAGTAGTGAAAAAGGAAATGTTAAAATGCTGGAGAGGGTGTGGAGAAAAGGGAACCGTTTTACAAAAGAATACATTTGAATCAGTTCTAATAAGATGGATGAAACTGGAACCAATTATACAGAGTGAAGTAAGCCAGAAAGAAAAACACCAATACAGTATACTAACACATATATACGGAATTTAGAAAGATGGTAATGAGGACCCTGTATGCAAGACAGCAAAAGAGATACAGATGTGTAGAGCGGACTTATGGACTCTGAGGGAGAAGGAGAGGGAGAGGGAGAGGGTGGGATGATTTGGGAGAATAGCATTGAAATTTGTATACTATCATGTAAGAAATGAATTGCCAGTCTATGTTCAATGCAGGATGCAGGACGCTTGGGGCTGGTGTATGGGGATGATCTGGAGGGATGATGTGGGGTGGGAGGTGGGAGGGAGGTTCATGTTTGGGAGTTCGTGTAAAAAAATAAATAAATAAATAAAAAAATAAATGAGCTATAACTGAAACACACACACACACACAAAAAGGAAGATAACTAGAAAATATCAGAGGCATTGACGGAAGCCCCGAAAAAAAAAAATTTGAATTTATATTTTAATGGTAGAGAGAGATCAAGTCTGACTCTTTGCTGCCTGAGCAATTGGGTAGATCATGGCTCCAATTTACTGAGACTGGGAAAGTTCAGAAAGAGGATTTTATTTTATTTTTGTTGTGTGAGAAAAATCAATAATTCCTTCTTGGATAGAGTTCTGAGAATTCCCTTTAGGCATCCAAGTGAGAACGTGAGCCCCCTGCCTCCACAAGAAAAGAAAACGAAGACTAGCTACAAACTACAGAGCAAGTGAAGAAAGAGTGAAACACACATGTCCTGATGTCAAAGAAAAATTGTTTTAAGCATGGACAGTAGTACAGAACATCTGGGGAAAATGATGATGCAGAGAAAATGGTATTTATACAATCAAAATTCTTGAGGATAAACAATCCTAAAGATTTTCTAATAGTAAATCTTAGCTACACAATTTAATTCCTTCCTTCTTTCCTTCTTCCACTCTTTTTCCTTCTTTCCTTATATACTTTTCCTTTTTCCTTTCTTCCTAGAAAATGCAGCCATCAAAATGGACCAAGACTTTGTAAGGCATCTGTCAAGTTTCTGTGATGTCCTTCTGTGCACAATGGAGACAAATTGGCTGAACTTCAAGGACAATTAATTGATTACTATGAATTTAATGGTGACATCCAAAGGGTACTGATTTAAAAGTGGATTAACAGATATTTTTGTTTTTAAAAAATGTGATCATAACAAAATACCCTGTACAGTTTTGTATACCACTTTCATCAATAATTTCTATGAATATACTAAAGGCACACTTAGCACACTTATGAATAACACAAAACTTAGGAAGACATACTTTAACTCAGTATAAGAAAGACTTAACTGGCATTTAGAATTATCTAGAGATGGATCAGGCATCATCAGTAATTAACAAGTTAACTATTTATGTGAGTGTGCAAGCACAAATTAGTTATTCACAGACACCAGATGGAATGATAGAAGCTTAAATTATATCTAGACCAACTCCTACATTCTATGATTGAAGAAATATATATCCAGAGATACATAGGACTCTGCTTAAGGTCAAACATACAGCAGCAAAATCAATATTCAGACTCCTATCTAGAGTTACCTGTTAAGAACTCTAATAGCTAAATAACTATTGATTGAGTTACAGAGTTCAGTGAGATTGCTCATATTGTTTGACCTCTTTTATTTATATAAAAAACATATATTATTCAACTTTAACATAAAAGGTACTGTGAAGGCATCTTAAGATGAAAAATTAACAATATATTAAAGTTATCTCATCTTTAGTTTCAATGTTATAAAGTAGTTAGCATAGAAAGCACAGTATTATGATCAGTTGCCTCACATCCTATCCAGAGAGAAGTAAAATACAAATAAATTTAGTAAGCAAAACTCAAATATAAACTGTTACTTTTACTACAAACACATGTGTTGTACAATCAGTTTAATATCTTACATGTGTATATTAGTCATTTCCAAATGACAAATAGAGAAAAGAATAAAATCCATCAAACAAATACTGAAATATATTTATGAAACAAAAGTCATATTATATTTTCCTTTATCCCTGACTTTTTCACAGGTACTTGATTTTGAAAACGAAGGCAAAGTTTATACATCTAGTGCACTAGCTTAAGTAATTTTAAAAAATTATCAGCTTTTTTCTTAATTATCTGAGAAGTATACCCAAGTAATCCTCATGCACACTAACTACATTGCTTAAAAACTAATTATTTCAGAAGTTAACATATTTAGCTCTGTCCTGAGAAAGAATCTCTCCAAACTATTTACTTTTTTTAAAAGGTAACAACAGAACAAAATCAATCAGTTAACATGAAAATATGATATCTGCTATCAAAAGTCTGTCTACACCACTCTGTGTCTATTGTTAAAATCTTAGACTATATTGCTCCCTAACTGAATCAATACAAAGCAAAAGACCTTTGGCTCCTATTTATCTTTCCCAGCTGCTTCAATTACTTTACAAATTTCTGAAAACTTTATTTCTGGCTCATAGTAGATTAAGGCCAACAAAGCTATCCCCTTAAAACCAGATTAAGGTGATCCTTTTATTTCACAGTACCTCCAAATAAACTCAAACAGCTTTTTCTCTCAAAGTCATCAATGGTTTACAATAAGAACAGAAGAAAAAAATGCTTTCTTCATTGTAAAACTTCAAAAAAAATTCAAATACTTATTTATCTCTTTTTACAGCAATCCTTTCATATCCAAAGTCTTAATCCAATCCACATCCATGCTAGCTGCCCCAGATTCCACTGAACTTCATGGACTCTCCGTTAATAACAGATAGATACTGTTACCTCAGAATATACAATGAAAATTGCTGAAATATGTATAGATAAAAATGAAGGAATATAATTTTATCCTACTTACTGAATAACTATTCAAGTACAGAAAATATGAGAAATATGCAATATAAAACTGAATCATATAAAAATACATATAAATTAGTGAGTGTGTCACTTTGCTATATTCCATTGATAATAGGACATGAGAAATCTCTGGTGAAATATCTGAAACACTTTGAAAAATTCTGTAGAAATTAAATTTTATTCCTTTATTGATAAGAAAAAATAGAAACTGTTAAATAAGACTAAACTGGCCTTTAGGGCAAAATTATACATATATGATATGGATTCATAAAAGAGAAAATTAAAAAAAAATGTAACCTATTTGAACGATATTGAACTTTGATATTTTTCCAAGGTTGTACAGATCTCAGTATACATTATAAATTATTTTGTTAAAATATACCAAATACATAATTTGAAGGAGAGTCTACTGGATGTCTAAAATCAATAATAAAATAACCAAATAACCATTAATTTTAGAAAATCAGAAACATAATGTATCCCTGAATCTCTTCCAAAATCTGACATAATGAAAATATGTCATTTTGAAAACAATGAAAATAATGAATGAAATTAAATTAAAATAATGAAAATACTAAAATTAAGAGTATAAGTGCAAAGAAAAGATATATACAAAAGATACAATATCAATGCAAATAAAAGAAAAATAAAGTAATTATAAAACCTCCTGAGAGAAATATCAAAATAATATGTTTGCTTGTTATCAACAATAGATAAAAGTTTAGTAAATGTTTAGCAATAGCTGCAAGACCCCTGAAGCTAACAAATCTGGCTTTTAACTTTCCATCATCATAATTTACAGATAATCTGGATAATCAAATAAAAGTAAACATTTTTCAATGATGTATACAATAACATCTAAAACTATCCTTTTAACAAAATGGGTTAAACATAACATAAATGTTAAGAAGATAAAATATTTCAATGATCAGTCTTAATATATTTGCATTCAAAGTATCTATGGTAAAATGTTCTAATCATATTTCTAAAAGTGCTAAATACACCTTTCACGACATATTATCAAGACTAGGACAAGTGGCAGGAAGTCATCTTTTATGAATTCAACTTAGAGGCCTACTTTTGTCCATGAGCATCCCTTATTTCCTCAGTGACAAATTCCCTCCACCTCTGCTGCCTACCACTCCTAACAGGAATCCAGTTATCTGAAACTTCAGTGTCTCAAAAACTTAGACTGATAATTTTATCCATGCAGAACTTGTGACCTTCCTCATAAATCTCCATCCTTTCCCACATCCTAGTTTCTCCTATTTACTTCTGGTAGCCCAAATTCTAGACTGCCTTTCTGTATTATAAAGTTTATATAGAAAAAAACAATGTCTTGAAAATTCTTAATTCCTAATTCACTGGACGTCCTAAGCCAACTACCGTAGATATTTCTGCTGCTAAATAGTGGTATGGACCACAAGAGGCAACATAGAAAATTAAAACACAGAACAGATTATGTACCTGGAAATTATAGACAAAAGTGCAAAGACACAAAGATACGCTTAAAAAAGGGTACAAGAGCACATGCCATGTCAGGATGCCTGAAGTGGAATAGCCTTGATACAAGATCCTTCACTGGCAGAGTGCTCAGGATGCTCAACAGGCAAGTGCATGGCATCAGAAGGCTTTGATGTAATGTGGAATAGGTGTGAAGCATGAAAAGTAGGTTTGCAAGTGTAAAGAAACAGAATNTACAAGAGCACATGTCATGTCAGGATGCCTGAAGTGGAATAGCCTTGATACAAGATCCTTCACTGGCAGAGTGCTCAGGATGCTCAACAGGCAAGTGCATGGCATCAGAAGGCTTTGATGTAATGTGGAATAGGTGTGAAGCATGAAAAGTAGGTTTGCAAGAGTAAAGAAACAGAATCAGGGAAGACAAAAGCCTGAACTTAAGTAAAACTTACCGAAGATGGCTGACACTTGAGCCACTTCACATACAGTGTTGGTCTCAGAACAGAGTGGAAATCTGAGACTACAGGATCTGCAGAAATAAAAGTAAAAAGAAAAAGAGAGGGGGAGAGAGAGACAAAGTAGGGGAAATGGAAGTTATCTTGCCTGCCACCTGTCTCTTGCGGCTATGCATAGCAATTTCCTGGTAAATTAATCTGAATAATTCATTAATTTTCAAAAGGAAAAGAAAGGAAAGAAAAATAATATTTTGGTAATTCAGTGAGTTTCCCAGTGATTTCTCAAACAGGATCTGCAGAAATAAAAGTAAAAAGAAAAAGAGAGGGGGAGAGAGAGACAAAGTAGGGGAAATGGAAGTTATCTTGCCTGCCACCTGTCTCTTGCGGCTATGCATAGCAATTTCCTGGTAAATTAATCTGAATAATTCATTAATTTTCAAAAGGAAAAGAAAGGAAAGAAAAATAATATTTTGGTAATTCAGTGAGTTTCCCAGTGATTTCTCAATATAATCTATACTCATCAGGCCTTACATATTCAGACTATATAAAATATATAATTTCAAGTTGTGAACTATACTAATCTTTGTATATAGATTAGGATAAACTTGTAAGATTTAAAAAACCAAAACATGAGATTCTATGATTTGTAGGTAATGTATGATAGAATCCATTACTTGTTAGCCTAAAAATTTACTATTTAAAAATATCCATAGATATAGTAAATTAAAATCAAATTTTCTTCTTACAGATAATCTGTACAGATTTAAAGTATCTATACAGATTGTCATTCCTGGTGATTCCTATAACATGAGGAAAACCTAATGAGCGTAATTAATAGTCTTCTTTCCTACATGCTATGAGTTTAACAAAACACACTGAGAGATTTCATTTCAAGAACATTTATCATTGAAGAAGTCAGTGCCACANTACAGATTTAAAGTATCTATACAGATTGTCATTCCTGGTGATTCCTATAACATGAGAAAAACCTAATGAGCGTAATTAATAGTCTTCTTTCCTACATGCTATGAGTTTAACAAAACACACTGAGAGATTTCATTTCAAGAACATTTATCATTGAAGAAGTCAGTGCCACAGAACTGTGAAATACCTAGTTTGGTTTAGATAACATTAATAACTTTAATTTTGTGCTTACTTTCTTTGCAGAAAGATATAATAATATTACATATGATTTTTAATCTGTTTTCCACACTTAATTTGATGAGTTCAGGATTCTGGATGATTAAGCCCAGTGCCATGGATTGAGTAACTGCATGCTCAGACTAATAATTCTGAACATTAAAAGCTACAATTAAAATTTTAAAAAGTAAAACACAGGGTGAACACTCTATATCACATGTAAAATAATGTTCAATGAATTTTGAAACAAAATATTCCTATAAAATTATTCACAAAACAGGAAAGATCTGAAGACCTTGAAGTTTTTAATAGACCCAAGTCCCCATCAAATGTCTATGATTTAATGAAACTCTATTTGCAATATCATAAATATTAATGTACTTTGAATTCTAAATCCATTTTTCTCTGTTCTCTTAGAAATGTTAAATAACTAGGCAATTAACATCTTCAAGCACATGTCACTTGTACTTTTTCCACTCCCTAGGCAAGACTCATATAAATGTTAAGACTAGAAAAGAATGTTGTTGGTATTATGGTTTGTGGTATGTATTTGTTTTTCAGTATAGACAGTGCTATCAGCATGAACAAGAACACTAGTTTTAATGCTCTTTTCCCAGTGTTATTATCTGTTCACAATGTGAATTTAGTAAGTACAATATTTTGATTTTTAAAAGTGCTAATTTTATTTGATAGAAGCTTCATGCATATCAGCATCCTGTACATCAAATTTAGAAGTATTATCACTGCTGGGATCCTGACAAGTAACTAAAAATTTCATTTCTGCTCTACCTTTTGAACAATCTCTAAAAGAAGGTTCCATAGAATATCTGAATCAAAGGAGTTAATTGTCATTAATGCAACCTGGATGGAGAAGGAAAATGGCAATCCACTCCAGTATTCTTGCCTGGAGAATTCCATGGATGGAGAAGCCTAGTAGTTTACAGTCCATGGGGTCGCAAAGAGTTGGACACGTCTGAGCAACTTCACCTCACCTTAATGCAACCTGGATAGTATATTCAAAAGCAGAGACATTACTTTGCCAACTAAGGTCCGCCTAGTCAAGGCTATGGTTTTTCCTGTGGTCATGTATGGATGTGAAAGTTGGACTGTGAAGAAAGCTGAGCGCCGAAGAAGCGATGCTTTTGAACTATGGTGTTGGAGAAGACTCTTGAGAGTCCCTTGGACTGCAAGGAGATCAAACCAGTCCATTCTAAAGGAGATCAGCCCTGGGATTTCCTTGGAAGGAATGATGCTAAAGCTGAAACTCCAGTACTTTGGCCACCTCATGAGAAGAGTTGACTCATTGGAAAAGACTCTGATGCTGGGAGGGATTGGGGGCAGGAGGAGAAGGGGACGACCGAGGATGAGATGGCTGGATGGCATCACGGACTCGATGGACGTGAGTTTGAGTGAACTTCGGGAGATGGTGATGGACAGGGAGGCCTGGCGTGCTGCGATTCATGGGGTCGCAAAGAGTCGGACACAACTGATCGACTGAACTGAACTGAACTGAATGCAGAGGGAAAGAGGAGAGACACTTCTATGTCCTGAATTCCCACAACTCTTACCCTTCCTCCTTTTGCTCTCACCATGCTGGCTTTCATGCTTTCCCTCACACCTGTCAATCCTTCAAGCTTGAAAGGTTCTGCACAAGATGATGGTTCTCCCAAGAATACTCCTCTCTGCTACTCATATGGATCATCCACCTTTTTTTTTTTCCTTTAAGGTTTGCTCAAATATTACTTTATCAATGAGATCTTGCCCAAATTCAGCACCATTTCACCACTAGTCTGTCACTCTTCTCTCATTATTTCTTCTTAGTGTTTATCATCACTTTACATTATGGTGGTGGTGGTGTAGTCATTAAGTTGTATCTGACTCTTGCACTCTTGTGGACTGTAGCCTGTCAAGCTCCTCTGTCCATGGAATTTTCCAGGCAAGAATACTGGAATGGGTTGCCATTCCTTCCCCAGGGGATCTTCCTGACCCAGGAATAGAACCCAGGTCTCCTACACTGCCGGCAGATGATTTACCAACTGAGTTATGAAGGAAGCCCACTTTACATTATAGTAATGCATTTAATTATTTTCTTTCACCCTCTGCTAAAATGTAAGCACCATGTTAAACAGAAGCTTTGTCTGTTATGTCCATGTCTGAGTCTCCAGTGTTTAAAATATACCTGGCACATACAGAGACTCAATATATACTTATTGAATTAATGAACAGAATAAGAATTAGTACCTGTGGTAGTGATTTCTAATAATCTATTGCAGCCCAACTTCTAGTTGCTGCTGCTGCTAAGTCACTTCAGTAGTGTCCGACTCTGTGCGACCCCAGAGACGGAAGCCCACCAGGCTCGCCCATCTCTGGGATTCTCCAGGCAAGAACACTGGAGTGGGTTGCCATTTCCCTCTCCAACTTCCAGTTAGGTCCTGTCAATGAGGCTGATCAGGCAGGAGAGGTTCAGAAGTCTCAGCCACACAGCCTCACTGACTCTGGCTCCAGGCAATGCAGAAGCAACAACTGAGTTGTGGATTCCAGTCATGGCATAGATAAGTCTAACAGCAATCCACTACAAGTAGTCCATTTGGGCTACAAGATCCCCTTAGATTTAGGAGGAGTGTGACTATTGTCTTGCTGAAAAAAGAGCAGTCAGTAGTTTCAATAGCAGAATTGGCTCCAGCAGCACTCCAGCATGTGGCCCTGGATAATCATTTTATGTTTACCCCTCCAGCCCAAGGGATAATGGTAGTTTCTTGCAGATACTGGTATTTTCATAGATTTGCTTCACCCTTTTACTCTCTGGTCCTTCTGACACATTTATAAACAGCTTAATTCCTCTGTTTGAATTAACTAGAGAGGTTTTTGCTAAAGAATTCCAAGAAGTATCCACTACCTTTCATGGTCTTTGAATTAACTAGAGAGGTTTTTGCTAAAGAATTCCAAGAAGTATCCACTACCTTTCATGATCTTTTCTCATTTTTTATTCTCTTTCAACATAATACTCTGCTATGTTAAATCAGTAATAAGTTTTATGACACTGGCATAATCATCCCACTTAATAGTAAAATGCAGTGTCTTTAATTCCTTGTATTTTACTTATAAGCAAAATAGGTAAAAAGTACTTTCCGGGGCAATTTCCAACTTTTCTTTTTACCAAAAGGGTATGATATACCCTCTATATTTAAGACATGGTTGGCAGAATCTGACACATAAATGTATATTAGTGAATATAATTACATATTCAACTATTTTATAATTTTAATATTTACTATGACTTGTTGGAAATTGATCAGTGGTCACTTCAAAATTCTTGAAAATTATAATTATACTTGTAGACTGTAGCCAGAAAATGAAGCCTGTATCCTCATTTTTTTCCTTGGCAAGAATAATTTTGTAGCACATCCTCTTCTACCTTTTTCACTCTAAGGATTAAGACAATAATCCTGGCAACACAGGAAAGTTATTGTTGTCCCTTCAATGTAACTTTGGGCTTCCCTTGTGATCAATATGCCAGACAGCATATTAAAAAGCAGACATTACTTTGTCAACAAAGGTCCATCTAGTCAATGCTATGGTTTTTCCAGTAGTCATGTATGGATGTGAGAGTTGGACTATAAAGAAAGCTGAGCACCTAATAATTGATGATTTTGAACTGCGGTGTTGGAGAAGACTCTTGAGAGTCCCTTGGACTTCAAGAAGACCCAAGCAGTCCATCCTAAAGGAGATCAGTCCTGAGTGTTCATTGAAAGGACTGATGTTGAAGCTGAAACTCCAATACTTTGGCCACCTGATGCGAAGAGCTGACTCATTCGAAAAGACCCTGATGCTGGGAAAGGTTGAGGGCAAGAGGAGAAGGGGATGGCAGAAGATGAGATGGTTGGATGGCATCATCAACTCAATGGCCATAGGTTTGGGTAGACTCCGGCAGTTGGTGACGGACAGGGAGACCTGGCGTGTGGCGGTTGATGGGGTCGCAAAGAGTCAAACTCGACTGAGAGACTGAACTGAACTGAACAGTGGTTCAGCTGGTAAAGAATCTTCCTGCAATGTGGGAGACCTGCGTTTGATTTCCAGGTCAGGATGATCCCTTGGAGAAAGAAATGGCAACCCACTCCAGTATTCTTGCCTGGAGAATTCCATGGACAGAGGAGAGGGACAGGCTGCAGTCCATGGAATCACAAAGAGTCAGACAGGACTGTGTGAATAACTTTCACTTTCTTTTCAATGTAAGTTTAAGTTATAAATCATGTAGTTTTATTTTTATTCTGTTTTGACAACCAAAATTTTAATAATTCTGCCCCTTTTTAGAAGTCTAAGCATTTTCCTTCCTTATTAAAAAGGAAGGAATATGAATGTGAATATCATCTATAATTCTACCTTTTAAATAAAAAGATATATAGTAAAAAATAAAATAAAAAAATCATCTTTTCCCAGAGTCTTCTCAAACTAACCCTGCATTCAGTAAGTAATTGAATTACCACAGTATAATAAGTTTGAGGTCACTCACCAAGTATTTTCTATCACTATATGTAAATTATCCATATATATACACATTTATATATAGGTATATGTGTATGTATATATATATGACCAATGTGTGCCTCCCTGGTGGCTCAGATGGGAAAGAGTTTGCCTGCAATGCAGGAGACCTGGGTTTGATCCCTGGGTCGGGAAGATCCCCTGGAGAAGGAAATGGCAACCCAATCCAGTATTCTTGCCTAGAAAATCCCATGGATAGAGGAGGCTAGCAGGCTACAGTCTGTGAGGTCACAAAGAGTCAGACACGACTGAGCGACTTCACTTTCACTTTATATGGCCAATAATTTTGGCAGGTATTATTTTAAGGTTAAAAAAGGTTATGTTATGCATGCAGTTCTGAAATATCTGCTTTTATTTACCTATATATAACCATCTTCACTGTCTATCAATCTATACACACATTCACATCAATTTTTTTTCCCCTTTAACAGCCAGTATATGCACTTTTTCCTCATACTCAAGTATTTAGCATACTCAATTATTTAGGCCTGCTGCAAGTTCCACGAATATACTTTGGGTTTACCTAAGGAGCCCATAGCAGAGTACTCCAATATCTCTGGGCTGATGGGAATCTCTTGAATTGAGAAAACTGTATCGTCTTACTGAAAGTTTCATTCTCCATGAGTTCTAGCCTCTCCTAACATGCTCCCTCTAGGCACAACATGTCACAATAGAAATGATACAATTATTTTCTACTCCCAGCCAAATGTGTAGTTAGAATCAATGCTGATCACCATTTCCTATTTAGCTGGGCAGTCAAGTTTATCATCAATCTTTGGCCTAATAATATTAACACATTTTTCAGGCAAAGACTCAGAACACGGAAATCCATGGATATTCTAGTTTTTCATTTTGTTCACACAACACTGTAGGTTTTGTATAACAGTTACAGGACTCTGTAATAATATCATTAATCAGTTGTTCTTTCAAACGTTTCTTTATGTCCTCCTGATCATAACCAGTAATTCTTTGAAATCAGTCTTTGAAGGGCCATGACTGACAGAGATGAATAGGATACTTAATCGCATTGGCACACACCAGAGCCTATTAATGTGGCAAAAATCCTCTTTGTAAAACTTCTAATACCATTAAATTCTACAGATAATAAAGAACTTCCAAAACCAAACATTTCTTTCCACGTTTGTGATCACAGCCATACAGATTGCATCTCTGTACCTCAGAAGCCCCTTCTCTTTCCTTCCATATTTTCTATATTCTTATATACACTGTATTCACTTTCATCTTCTTTATTCCTCTATCTTGATTTCCTTTGCTTTGTCTTATAACTGAAGACTGAAAAATACCCCTGAAACATATCTTTCCACATAGCATCTATGAGACTCAACAGATGCATTTATATAACTTAATTTATAATTACTTTGAATTGAGGATCTTAAAAAGAAAATTATATACTTTCCCTCTAAAACAGTTATCATCAAGATTGTTGTTGTTCAGTCACTCAGTCATGTATGACTTTTTGCAACCCTATGGACTGTAGCATGCCAGGCTTCCCTGTCTTCACAATCTCACAGGGTTTGCTCAAACTCATGTCCATTGAGACAGTAATGCCATCCAGCCATCTTATCCTCTATCACCTCCTTTTCCTCTTGCCCTCAATCTTTCCCAGCATTGTGGTCTTTTCCAATGAGTTGGCTCTTCCCAACAGGTGAGCTTCAGCATCAGTCCTTCCAATGAATATTCAGGTTAATATACTTTAGGATTGGCTGGTTTGATCTCCCTGGTGTCCAAGTGACTCTCAAGAGTCTTCTCCAGCATCACAGTTTGAAAGCCTCAAATCTTTGGCACTTAGCCTTCTTTATGGTCCAATTCTCACATCTATACATGACTACTGGAAAAAACAGAGCTTTGACTATAGGGTAAAGAGTTCGAGAAGGCGAAGTTTGGAGAAAGAATAAGACTGGCACTTTACAAGAACAGATTACCTTTAATGAGGCGAGAAGGTGTAGCAGTCAGATTAGTGAGCTGCTGCACTAACCCAAGAAAAAAGTAAATATATATAGACATATATGTGGAAATCTACTGTCATAAGGGGGCCTGTTCTTCTCCAAGGTTGTTCAGACTAGTTATCGCTTACACAGCTGGGAAAAGGAATTCTGGAAATCAGCCAGAGGCTGGGACCAGCTGGGAGCTGGGCGTAATCAAACTTAATGTCATTTTTTTCTTCAGTGAGAGAGTTCTTTGTTTTGTCTAGAATGGTGGGGAGGACCCAGAAGGGAGTTTTTACTCTAGGCTATTTTGAGCCACGTAACTTTCTTTCATTGACTGCATGGATCTTTATTGGTAAAATGATGTCTCCACTTTTCAACATGCTGTTTAAGTTTGTCATAGCTTTTCTTCCAAGGAGCAAGCANCACAACATGTCACAATAGAAATGATACAATTATTTTCTACTCCCAGCCAAATGTGTAGTTAGAATCAATGCTGATCACCATTTCCTATTTAGCTGGGCAGTCAAGTTTATCATCAATCTTTGGCCTAATAATATTAACACATTTTTCAGGCAAAGACTCAGAACACGGAAATCCATGGATATTCTAGTTTTTCATTTTGTTCACACAACACTGTAGGTTTTGTATAACAGTTACAGGACTCTGTAATAATATCATTAATCAGTTGTTCTTTCAAACGTTTCTTTATGTCCTCCTGATCATAACCAGTAATTCTTTGAAATCAGTCTTTGAAGGGCCATGACTGACAGAGATGAATAGGATAGTTAATCGCATTGGCACACACCAGAGCCTATTAATGTGGCAAAAATCCTCTTTGTAAAACTTCTAATACCATTAAATTCTACAGATAATAAAGAACTTCCAAAACCAAACATTTCTTTCCACGTTTGTGATCACAGCCATACAGATTGCATCTCTGTACCTCAGAAGCCCCTTCTCTTTCCTTCCATATTTTCTATATTCTTATATACACTGTATTCACTTTCATCTTCTTTATTCCTCTATCTTGATTTCCTTTGCTTTGTCTTATAACTGAAGACTGAAAAATACCCCTGAAACATATCTTTCCACATAGCATCTATGAGACTCAACAGATGCATTTATATAACTTAATTTATAATTACTTTGAATTGAGGATCTTAAAAAGAAAATTATATACTTTCCCTCTAAAACAGTTATCATCAAGATTGTTGTTGTTCAGTCACTCAGTCATGTATGACTTTTTGCAACCCTATGGACTGTAGCATGCCAGGCTTCCCTGTCTTCACAATCTCACAGGGTTTGCTCAAACTCATGTCCATTGAGACAGTAATGCCATCCAGCCATCTTATCCTCTATCACCTCCTTTTCCTCTTGCCCTCAATCTTTCCCAGCATTGTGGTCTTTTCCAATGAGTTGGCTCTTCCCAACAGGTGAGCTTCAGCATCAGTCCTTCCAATGAATATTCAGGTTAATATACTTTAGGATTGGCTGGTTTGATCTCCCTGGTGTCCAAGTGACTCTCAAGAGTCTTCTCCAGCATCACAGTTTGAAAGCCTCAAATCTTTGGCACTTAGCCTTCTTTATGGTCCAATTCTCACATCTATACATGACTACTGGAAAAAACAGAGCTTTGACTATAGGGTAAAGAGTTCGAGAAGGCGAAGTTCGGAGAAAGAATAAGACTGGCTCTTTACAAGAACAGATTACCTTTAATGAGGCGAGAAGGTGTAGCAGTCAGATTAGTGAGCTGCTGCACTAACCCAAGAAAAAAGTAAATATATATAGACATATATGTGGAAATCTACTGTCATAAGGGGGCCTGTTCTTCTCCAAGGTTGTTCAGACTAGTTATCACTTACACAGCTGGGAAAAGGAATTCTGGAGATCAGCCAGAGGCTGGGACCAGCTGGGAGCTGGGCGTAATCAAACTTAATGTCATTTTTTTCTTCAGTGAGAGAGTTCTTTGTTTTGTCTAGAATGGTGGGGAGGACCCAGAAGGGAGTTTTTACTCTAGGCTATTTTGAGCCACGTAACTTTCTTTCATTGACTGCATGGATCTTTATTGGTAAAATGATGTCTCCACTTTTCAACATGCTGTTTAAGTTTGTCATAGCTTTTCTTCCAAGGAGCAAGCATCTTTTAATTTCATGGCTGCAGTCACCATCTATAGTTATTTTGGAGCCCAAGAAAATAAAGTCTGTCACTATTTTTTTCCCCGTATATTTGCCATGAAGGGTAATCATCAGGATTAGTGGAACTTTTTTTTTTTTTTTAAAGAGCACTTAAGCCTCCTTTCAGAACATTTTCAATAATATTCTGATGATGTTCAATACATTTAATATCATTTATAGTAATCCAATCACTAAGGATTAAAGTGACATGTATATAAGAATAATATTTAATTTGTTACATAAGAGGCTTTAACTTAAACAAATAATACCTTTTATATTTTCTTCTAAATTATATATGTAGTTTCTCCCTTCCATGGGATTATGCAAAACAGAACCCCAATTTACAGTTAACTCACTGGATTATTATCCTCCCCCTCCTTAGCTCAGTGACTATGAAATACTAACTGTGCATGAAAGAAGCTATGTCTGATCATTACTTTTATCTGTGCTGAGGCATGTGAGAGACACAATTATTCCAATTACCAAGAAGATCAGTAAATTAATAAATAGCTAGATGGATTTAATACCCTGCTTATATTTATTATCCCAAAGTAATCATTAGTAATGCTCATGTCTTCTTTAAAAGGAACCATCTTGGATAATAATTTACTTTGTCATTGAGTCGCAGTACAGGATAAAGCAAACCCTGACAGAGGGAAATACCCATAAGACCACAAAGAGTTAACAGAAAATGCTTACATGTTTCCATCATTTCAGAAACATTTCAAGATCATCTATATAAGGCTGTTGAAGGCTATAGCGAAACTGTGAATTAAGATTACTTCCTAAACTTGGAGAAAGTATGAAAATTTCCCAAATTCCTTTATTTCCATTATTCTCTGTGTGAAATTTAACAGCACATCTTTAAATTTTACTAAAGACAGGATTCTCTAGGACAATAGGACTACTGCTTACAATGAAATATTAAAAGACAGAAGACATGGAGCAATTATTTTACCAGCATATAACTATCAAATATTTTTTACTAATGCATATGTGGTTAACTCTCCTTAGCTTTTCAGCTACTTCTTGATGAGTACATACGTGATGATATACTCAGAACATCAGATGTTGACCCTGAAGAAAGAAACAAACACTGAGAAACAATACTGACTTCATATTGAATCAGCCCACATATTTTACTGTCATATTGCTCTACTTTAAATAATGAGTATACCTTCTATAGCACTACAAAAAATTAATATGCTGACATACCCTGGGTTGAATAGTGACCCGCACAAACTTCACATTCATCTAGAACCTACAAAAATGACTTTATCTGAAATAGATGTAATCAAGATAAGATCATAATGAATTAGGGTACCGCCTAAATCCAATGACTGCTGTCCATTTCAGGATACTCTGTGAAGATACAGATACACACAGAGAGAAGACAGCCATAGAGAGAATGAGGCAAAAATAATAGTAGTTAGTTGCTCAATCGTGTCTGACTCTGTGACCCCATAGCCTGTAGCTCGCCAGGCTCCTCTGTCCATGGGACTCTCCAGGAAAGAACACTGGAGTGGATTGCCATTCCATTCTCCAGAGGATCTTCCCAACCCAGGGACTGCACCTGGGTCTCCTGCACTGCAGTCAGATTCTTTACCATTTGAGCTAATGGAGTGACACAACTACAAGCCAAGGGATGCCAAGGATTAATGGTCAACACCACAAGTTTGGAAGATGCAAAGGACGACTCTTTCCTAGAGACTTCAGAGGGACCTTGACACTGACAATGCCTTGGTTTCAGACTTCTGGCCTCCAAAACTATGAGAGAATAAGCTGCTATTGTTTTAAGCCACCAACCTGTGAAAATTTATCACAGTAGCCTAGGAAACTAGTACATGATAAGCATAAAAAAAGTCATCACACAGTATATAGTATTATCTATAATAATTATTGATTAGTTTGTCTTTTTACCTAGTGGGTTACTGAAATTACATTTTTTACAAATATACATAAAGAAGCACTGGTTCTACAAATTAAGTAATTTATAAAAGAGAAAAAAATGGGAATAAAATAATCCCTTACAATTTTTAGTGATTACTCTGACTCCCCAAATTAGAGATACAATCATGAAAAGGAGGAGGAGATGCAGAAAGCAGGAAGGTATTGCTGAGGTTAAACTGTGTTCTCTATTGTTTATGCCATGACAAGTTACTTCTATCAGCAATGGTTTTCCCATTCCAGTATTAATCTATGTCCTTCACATGGCTCACAATAAAATATTGATAATTTAATATTAAATAATTATATAGGCAGAGTTCACTGCTTTAAGAGGAGAAGGAAATGGCAACCCATTCCAGTATTCTTGCTTGGAAAAATCCCATGGACGGAAGAGCCTGGTGGGCTGAAGTCCATGGGATCACAAAGAGTCAGACACGACTGAGTGACTTCACTTCACTCACTTCACTCGCTTCCTACTTTATCACTGGAGAAGGAAATGGCAACCCACTCCCGTATTCTTGTCTGGAGAATCCTATGGACGGAGGAGCCTGGTGGGCCATGGTCCATGGGGTCGCAGAGAGTTGGACACAAATGAAGTGACTAAGCACGTACACATTGCTTAAAGATTAAACACAGTTTGGACAATGATGGTAAAGCATTATCTAAAAGTGGCCCTCTGTCTCTAGGTTTTGTTCTAGTTAAAGTTAAATTTCAATTATGTATCATTTGTTTTAATAGATATTTCCTTCTTTAATATTACTTCAAATATTAGTTTCAATAAATATTTTGTTTCTTTAGTAAAATTTACTTCAAAACAGGTAACCGTAACAATATTAGTTACTTGAAACTCCAGTAATATAAAATTTTTAGTATCAATAGTTTTCCTTTTCATTCACTTTTATGTTGTGAAGTCTTAAGACTTTAGGATTAAAAAGTTATGAATTGAGGGACAAGACATTTTTGCTTTAAGAGCCTTCTGGCACTAAGGGGCAGGATTGGCAAGTCCACCATTGAAAACAAAAATTAGTTTATTCCTCCACACTATACTTTGATTGGGCAAAGGTAGAAATTACCAAATCAGATAAATTTTGAGGCCAAAAATCGCTATGGAGATTTCTATAACATCATTCACATTATCAATCAGCACATTCACAGAGTATTTATGAATTCTGGAACCAATGTTTAAAAATTCTCACATAAAGGACATATGAATTACACTTTAATTAAAATTAGTTAGTACCTTCCTCCTCCCAGGTAGCTCTATAGTAAAGAATTGCCGGCCATTGTAGGAGATGCCAGAGATGGGTTCTGAAGATACCCTCGAGGAGAAAATGGCAACCAACTCCAATATTTTTGCATGGAAAAATACCATGGACAGAGGCTCTTGGTGGGCTATAGTCCATGGGGTTGCAAAGAATTGGACACAACTGAAATGGCACAACTGTGAATTTTGCTGTTCTAATATATGAAGCTGGGCTTCCCTGGTGGCTCAGAGATTAAAGCGTTTGCCTGCAAGGCGGGAGACCCAGGTTCAATCCCTGGGTCCAGAAGATCCCCTGGAGAAGGAAATGGCAAACCACTCCAGTACTCTTGCCTGGAGAATCCCATGGACAGAGGAGCCTGGTAGGTTACAGTCCTCGGGGTCGCAAAGAGTCAGACAGGACTGAGCGACTTCACTTTCACTTTCAATATATGCAGCTACATTAGAATTCCTGATTATATTTCTTAACATCTCAGAGACAAATAACACTTTTTTTTTTTTTTAATGTAGAAGTAAACGGGCTACAGAAAAACATAATTTGAAGACACTGGGTACAGACTGCTTTTCTAAATGAAGAACGAGTCTAAAAATAGTCTCAGTCCACAGCTGAGACTACAGAAAGATGCCTTTAAGACTGAATAACATCCTCCTTGCTTCCTAGGTGTAAATCTAAAGAACCAGAGCAAATGGTAGCTTGCCCTCTTTTTTATCCATTGTGGCCTGTTGCTAGAACTTACTAAGATTTGGTCTAAAGTAAATTAGATAATGAGGAAATAGTTGCATTGAGAAGAAATTTTGTCTGTTAATATACACAGCAAAATCACTACTCAGCAGCAAGAGCCTCAGTAAACAGAGAGGGCCAGAGAGTGTGTATATGTGTGTGTGTATGGGAGGTGTGGTACTGATCTGAAGCTCAGCATAAAACATATAAAATAAGTTCTACTGTTTGCAATTAGTGCTGATACCAAAACTTTGTTATCAATGTATTGGTATGGAAATGATAATAAAATACATTTCTAAAAATCATACTACCTTTTCATTACAACAAAACTGCAACAACTGGTTTTATATGATTTTTTCCTAAAATCATATACCATGAATTATATTGGGAGAAATAACTATTTTATTTTGTGGTAGTGTTTTAATGACTAATAGGATAGAAGACAGACATATTAATCATATTTTTTTAAAAATTGATAATCTTAAATGCCTTTTTGCAAAAGGCTGGTCATAACATTTTGAATAGATGATTTGCAGTTACAAATCATCAAAGTTAATAAATAAATGAAAATTTTACAAAAACCAACACATATACAAAAGGTCTTCTATCATAGGCTTTTAATGAATAGTTGCTGGGTAGATGGATAGATAAGATTTAAAAAATTGATGACACTACTGAATAAATACCGACAATCCTTTCCTCTCTCAATCACAATTTTTACCATTTGAATTAAGGCAGTCTTTCTTATTTTTATGTCAATTATAAATAACATCTCTTAGTATCTAACAAAATTCTGCATATTCTTCTTTCTAATCTCAGAAAACATACAATGGTCTTTTAAGGTATATTTCTAAATATATTTAATCTATATTAATTTTATATATTAAGCCCTGGATTACAGGGGTATCCTGAAATAATTTTCTACTAATATTTGATGTTTGGGAACGTTTCAACACAAAACCACTCTAAATCCTTTTAAAATTATACAGCAGTACAAATTAATAAAATATGTACTAGAACATAAAATAAACATTTAGTAAATATCAATTTTAACATTAAAATAAATATCTCCTACTTTAGAAAACATTAAAAAATATAAAATGTAGGGAAAAAAATCACCATATTCTCATGACCTTTAGTCAAACAGTCTTAATAAGTGGCTTTATTTCCTTTCATGTTATTATAGCATACACATTTTATAAATAAAGATTAGAAATGTTTTGCTCTTTACTTCACTTCATATTATATAGGACAATATTCTAATGCTATTGAAGTTAATACCACACATAAGTTTTAATGACTGTATAATATGCAGCTCTGTCATCCTAGCATACAATCTTATCCTGTTTCACCTCAGGATTCAAGGTGTCTGCTGAAACTCTAAGACATTCTATCTGATTCTAGACAGCAAAAAGCTGACTTCTATTAGACAGAGCTCATTTTAAGTAACTTTCCTGGGAATTCCACAAAACACCTCCATTTACATCTTATCGGCTAGAATAGTATTTTGGTCACAACTAATGATCTTCCCCCGGTAAGCTGGTAAAGAATCCGCCCTGTAATGCAGGAGACCTGGGTTTGATCCCTGTTTTGGGAAGATCCCTGAAGAAGAGAAAAGCTTCCCACTCCATATTCTGGCCTGGAGAATTCCATAGACTATGTAGTCCATGGGGTCACAAAGAGTAGGGCACACTGAGTGACTTTCACTTTCACAAGAAATTCACATGAGTACACCTAACTGCTACTACTACTACTAAGTCACTTCAGTCATGTCCGACTCTGTGTGACCCCATAGATGGCAGCCCACCAGGCTCCCCCATCCCTGGGATTCTCCAGGCAAGAATACTGGAGTGGGTTGCCATTTCCTTCTCCAATGCATGAAAGAGAAAAGTGAAAGTGAAGTCGCTCAGTCTGTCCTACTGTTAGCGACCCCATGGACTGCAGCCCACCAGGCTACTCCGTCCATTGGATTTTCCAGGCAAGAGTACTGGGGTGGGGTGCCATTGCCTTCCCCGACACCTAACTGCTAGGGAGGTGTAAAATATAAGTGATTCTGGGGAGAAGAGGAAATGGACTTTAGGTGGATAAACTAAATTGCCAGTCACGAGACAATATTCATTCTCCTTTTTTTTTTTTTTTTTCTTTTAAGCTCTCATTAACAAAACCTTAATTTTGAGAAAGTACTGTATCCACCTAAAAAAACCCCAGTTTCTAGTGTATTTTGTAATTGTTGTTTAGTCCTTAAGTCATGTCCTGCTCTTGTGACTCCATGAACTGTAGCCCTCTAGGCTCTTCTCTCCATGGGATTTCCTAGGCAACAATACTGGAGTGGGTTGCCATTTCCTTCTCTAGGGGATTTTCTTACCCAAGTCTTCTGCATTGGTAGGCAGACTCTTTACAGCTGAGCCATAAGGTTTTCCCAAGAATACTGGAGTGGGTAGCCTAGCCCATTTCCAGAGGATCTTCCCAACCCAGGAATCGAACCAGGGTCTCCTCCATTGTAGGTGGATCCTTTACCAACTGAGTTATGAGGGAAGCCCATTGTTGTATATATTGCTATCTAATCAGGAAGATGAAGACTAAGTTAAGCTAAGCATTACATTTATGAACACAACATTTTTTTGGTTTTGTTTTCTTGTTAAAATAAAGTCAAGCCACTTTAAGAAGCTAATTTACTTACTGTGGTACATTAGATAAAAAATACTAATTGTATTGAATACAGAGTACAGAACCTATTTAACATTTAACACTGACCTATGCTTTTTGAAAGCTCAACTGGTTAGTATAAATTCCCTAAAGTTATCAGTCCATCTATCAACCATTAAAAATCCATATGGTTCATTTTTTATTTTCATCTTAATAACAAGGTACAGTACCAATAACCATCTGGGGTTAATATTCCCCAGATGTGATTCAGATCATCAACTCTTCTAAACTGATCATTAATTCTTTGGAAGGGTATTATGTCTTGATTGGTGTTGCTTAAATAGCTTATAAGCTCTTTTATGGTCTTTTTATTTCATAGGTAAATATCTTTCCCACCCACCTTTCAATATCAATTTTAGTGAGAAAATGGATAATAAGAAGATAAATGGATTGTGTGAAATATGAAAATGAGAGCTGCTGCTGCTAAGTCGCTTCAGTTGTGTCTGACTCTGTGCGACCTCATAGATGGCAGCCCACCAGGCTCCCCCATCCCTGGGATTCTCTAGGCAAGAATACTGGAGTGGTTTTACTTGCACTCAAAACCAATCTTGAATAAGATAGTTAAATTTTCACAATCATTTGGTCTTTTTGTCACATCTGATTATGCCCAAAGTTAATAACAAATTGTTCCAGCATCAGTGAGAGCTGCATAATAAGCCTTTAACCAATATGTACGTTAAAAAAAATTGATCACTTGTACATCTGTTTAGCTATTCAACCAACTTTTACTGAACATTTGTCATATGGCATTTACTGACTCAAAGTGACACACCCAATCCATTCTTCCAACAGTTAAAAATCTAGTAAGAGACAGATATTTAAATATCATGAGATAAATGCTGAGCCATAAGGGTATGGCTCTGAGTATGCACTGAGTCCCTGGTGTCTTCAGAAAAGTTTCTGAATTCAACCTTTGGCAGTATAAGAGTTCTCATAAAAGATAGAAAATCTGCTGTGTCTTAAAAAATATATATGTATGTATGTACATACACATAAATATATATGTATGCATTTCATATATACATGAAAGCCAGAGAAGGTGTGAGTTGGCAAGAGTACTTTCCAGATAAATTCAACAGCATTGTCTTATATCCAGAGATAAGAGGAAATGAATTACATGAAAAAAACTACAAAAGTCTCACAAAAAGGTAGAAGGTAGAGAGGCTGAAAATAAAACAGGAAATTGTGGGCCATAGGTTAAATGATATAGGTAAGGGAAGTAGGGATTAGGCAGAATAGGGCCATGGTTAGGTATTCACTTTAGGTGATCCGCAACAACATGAAGGATGGATTGGAAAGGGGCAGAGAAGACCCAAAGTAAGTGGGCACTTTAAAATATAATCATGATAATTTGGGGAAGCCAAACTGATGCATTAGTGATAAAGACTGATTTGAAAGAGCTTTAGGAGGTAGAATCAATAGAATTTGGTAACTGGTCATGGAACTTCCCTTGGTAGCTCAGTTAGGGAATCTGCCTGCAGTACAGGGAGACCTGAGTTCAATCCCTGGGTCAGTAAGATACCCTGGAGAAGAAAATGGGAACCAACTCCAGTATTTTTGCCGGAAAAATCCCACGGATAGAGGAGCGTGGTGTGCTACAGTTCATGGGGTCATAAGAGTCGGACACCACTTAGTGACTAAACCTATGACCATGACTGGTCATAGGGCATACAGTTGGTAAATCACTTAAAATATAACTAAACTTATAAAATACGTAGCCTACTATGTTTGATCTAGTTTCAGTTCAGTTTAGTTCAGTCGCTCAGTCGTGTCCGACTCTGAAACCCCATGAATCGCAGCACGCCAGGCCTCCCTGTACATCACCAGCTCCCAAGTTCACTCAGACTCATGTTTATTGAGTCAGTGATGCCATCCAGCCATCTCATCCTCTGTTGACCCCTTCTCCTCCTGCCCCCAATCCCTCCCAGCATCAGAGTCTTTTCCAATGAGTCAACTCTTCACATGAGGTGGCCAGAGTACTGGAGTTTCAACTTCAACATCAGACCTTCCAAAGAAATCCCAGGGCTGATCTCCTTCAGAATGGACTAGTTGGATCTCCTTGCAGTCCACGGGATTCTCAAGAGTCTTCTCCAACACCACAGTTCAAAAGCATCAATTCTACGCTGCTCAGCTTTCTTCACAGTGCAACTCTCATCCATAAATGACCACTGGAAAAACCATAGCCTTGACTAGATGGACCTTTGTTGACAAAGTAATATCTCTGCTTTTGAATATGCTATCTAGGTTGGTCATAACTTTCCTTCCAAGGAGTAAGCATCTTTTAGTTTCATGGCTGCAGTCACCATCTGCAGTGATTTGGAGCCCAAAAAAATAAAATCTGACACTGTTTCCACTGTTTCCCCTTCTATTTTTCATGAAGTGATGGGACCAGATGCCATGATCTTAGTTTTCTAAATATTGAGCTTTAAGCCAACTTTTTCACTCTCCTCTTTCACTTTCATCAAGAGGCTTTTTAGTTCCTCTTCACTTTCTGACATAAGGGAGGTATCATCTGCATATCTGAGGTTATTGATATTTCTCCCGGCAATCTTGATTCCAGCTTGTGTTTCTTCCAGTCCAGCGTTTCTCATGATGTACTCTGCATA
>SJYX01012531.1:1063250-1091241 GCA_006410675.1 Oreotragus oreotragus | reverse complement strand
AGATACAGATGTGTAGAGCGGACTTATGGACTCTGAGGGAGAAGGAGAGGGAGAGGGAGAGGGAGGGATGATTTGGGAGAATAGCATTGAAATATGTATACTATCATGTAAGAAATGAATTGCCAGTCTATGTTCAATGCAGGATGCAGGATGCTTGGGGCTGGTGTATGGGGATGATCTGGAGGGAAGATGTGGGGTGGGAGGTGGGAGGGGGGTTCATGTTTGGGAGTTCGTGTAAAAAAATAAATAAATACAAAAAATAAAAAAAAAGAAAAAAAAATAACAATGCAAAAATAAATAGAATAAAGAAAAGACTACATTATGTAAATCAAAGGTAGCTGGATTAAAGTAAACCATATCTTTTAAAATAGATATGTTTACAAGAAAACACCCTTAAGGCTACACATTAAAGAACAATGGAGATGCTGGCAAATGAATAGCATATATACTTATTTTTCAGTTGCCCTGAGAATATGAAGCTAATTGCAGATTCACATATGTCAGAAAATAATTTCACATCTGATTTCTTAATTTTTTGTTACCTACTTTTTCTCTTATTTCTCCACCTTCCCATGGAATTAATTTCATCACTATCCAATACACGTTCATTAAACTGGTGAAAGACAAGGCAGAAATTCATTTACTTACTTACTTGCAGGGATTGTTATATGGGAAGGAATATTCTAAGATAGTGCAGAGTGAAGTGTCACATCTCACGGTTATTCAGATATTAAATATTTAAAAATTTATGGACTCTAATCAATAATATTCATTCACCTGTTTCCCCAATTGCTTGCATGCAGGGAAGGTCATTTACCCATGCAAGAGTTGATAAAATAAGGCTTATTGCTCTGGATGACTTATGTTCCTGTATTCTCCTCACAGAACCCTAACTTCCATGGCTTTTCACACTTCTTGGTTGAATTTAATATACTGCTATCTCCTATTTTTTCTCCTGTCATCATTGTAGTCATCATCATCATCATCAAGTTTACAGTCTTACAATCTGCCTTTACAATTTGGTAATCATGCAAATATGATTTATTTTAAGAATATTAAAGAACTAGGCTTGGAGATTTAGCAGCAACCTAGTCAGCTCCAGGAGTACTGACTACGCCACTCTGTTATTTTCTCATGATTTTTCTCTGCATGTGCTATATTCTCCATGCTCCTCTTACTACTGACTGCTGCTGCTAAGCTGATAAAGTCATGTCTGACTCTGTGCAAGCCCATAGACAGCAGCTCACTAGGTTCCCCCGTCCCTGGGATTCTCCAGGCAAGAATACTGGAGTGGGTTGACATTTCCTTCTCCAATGCAGGAAAGTGAAAAGTGAAAGTGAAGTCACTCAGTCATGTCCGACTCAGTGACCCCATGGGCTGCATCCTACCAGGCTCCTCCGTCCATGGGATTTTCCAGGCAAGAGTACTGGAGTGGGGTGCCATTGCCTTCTCCGTACTACTGACTGGTTACTCTTTAACTGCTGTTTTATTTTGTTTCCCACTCTCTTAGAACATTTACTTGCACATGACTTTGGTTTATCAGAATTCCTCTGCTTTACATTTTCTTGCATGAATCTTTAAGTGTATCTTTATGGCAGAAGTTTTTGATTGCAATTCTCTTCAGCTCTGAACTTAGAAACCCTAAATTCTTAAAAAACAACGTGATTGATTTAGCCATTTATGGAAAACATATGTGTGAGGTGACAGGTAGCTGATAAGCCATTAATTGGATGTCTTTTGATCAGGTGTCTACCTTTGTTTCATTAAGTTACAGTTGAGGGATTATGGCATCCAGGCACTAACCATAGTGGAGACTCCTCAATATGCTTCTTGGTTAATTTACTTAGAAGATGGCATGAGAAGGACAAACTCTAAAATTTCTCTGGGTTTCCTAGATGGCTTGGTGGTAAAGAATCTACCTACCAATGCAGGAGATGCAGGTTCGATCCCTGAGTGGGAAAGATCTTTTAGGGGAAAGAAATGGCAATCTAGTCCAGTATTCTTGCCTCAGAAATTACATGGAGGGAGGAGCCTGGTGGGCTACAGTCCATAGGGTTACAAAAGAGTCAAACAAGAATTAACTAAACAACATTTATCTAATTGTGTTATCTAACGTCTGTAACATTTCTAATACACTTATTTCGATAGGGAGTTTTGGGTTTGGGTTGGACTACACTATACTTTATGGGCATCTGGCCCCATCACTTCATGGCAAATAGATGGGAAAACAATGGAAATAATGGCAGACTTTATTTTGAGGGGCTCCAAAATCACTGCAGATGGTGACTGCAACCATGAAATTAAAAGACGCTTGCTCCTTGGAAGAAAACTTATGATCAACCTAGACAGCAGAAACATTAAAAAAGCAGAAACATTACTTTGCCAACAAAGGTCTGTCTAGCCAAAGCTATAGTTTTTCCAGTGGTCATGTAAGAATGTGAGAGTTGGACTATAAAGGAGCTGAGAACCAAAGAATCGATGCTTTTGAACTGTGGTGTTGGAGAAGACACTTGGACTGCAAGGAGATCTAACCAGTCAATCCTAAAGGAAATCAGTCCTGAATATTCATTGGAAAGACTGATGCTAAAGCTGAAACTCCAATACTTTGGCCACTTGATGTGAAGAACTGACTCACTGGAAAAAAAATCCTGATGCTGGGAAAGACTGAAGGCAGGAGGAGAAGGGGAGGGCAAAGGATGAGATGGTTGGATGGCATCACTGACTTAATGGACATGACTTTGAGCAAGCTCAGGGAGTTGGTGATGGACAAGGAAGCCTTGTGTGCTGCAGTCCACAGGGCTGCAAAGAGTCAGATATGACTGAGTGACTGAACTGAACTCTATATTTTACTCTTTAACTTACAGTCAATAACAAATACATGTAAGATGTAGTTATTAACAATGAAACATAAAAGAATAGACTTCAAAGAAATGCACTAGAGGAATATTTCTTTAGTACTTTTCTAAGAGAAAAAATATACAAATATAAACATGCACCAAATATTGTTATGCCACTGACTAAATGACTATACTTAATACTTAACCATTTTTAGCTTTGGGATATCCTTTGCCCTTCAAAGATGAGTTAATCTATGTTTTAGCACTTTCCAATAACCTTGTATCTTTTGACACAAAATCTGTATCATTGTAATAACACTATAACTAGGTTAAGACTGCATTTGAGTAAATGTATAGATTATTTTACATTCTCCATAGCACCAATGACAATGTTGAAAATCAATTCATGGTACACTGAATGGCTAACAATCCTGGCTTTGACACTAAGTGACCCTGGTTTTAGTATCAGCTAAATGTCACTAGACTGGGAAAGGTCAGTTTTCATTCCAACTCCAAAGAAAGGCAATGCCAAAGAATGCTCAAACTACCACACAATTGATTTTTTTTTTTGTAAAATGGTGCTAATAATACCTACTTCACATAGATATTATTTGGTTTAAATGAAAAATATATAAATGCTTAAGTACAGTTCTTTGTGAGGACTCATGACAATAATTTGAATGTTTTGGGGGAGGATTTTATCCGGTCTCCTGTGAAGTCAAGATATGTGGAGTTAAATTTTGACAACCTCTTGGTGTGTCATGGTCTGCTATTCAAACTGCATCATGAGAAACTTCAAAGTCCTGCTTTATTAACAGAATAACAGTAGTAATGTCATGCAATCAAAGGCATATAATCTTGATTCATTTTTAGATTAAATGGGGTTAAAAATAAAACCATCTACTACGAGTAGTGATTGAAGTGATGAGAAAGTGAAAAATTCAGAAAGTTCTTTGTATAAAACCAGAAGGCAGAGAAAATTAAGCATAATCATAATTTGTAAAACTCTATAAACAAAGGTTTCAGCCACTTCTAACTATATAATATTGATAATAGTTGAAAATGTAAATTAATCCCTTTGAAATATGTCAGATCATTTAGCTCTTCTTAACAAGGCCTGCCCTGAGGAGAAAGTACTTTACCAGGGCCCTAACTGCCAGCTGGGATCTGGCATTTTAACAGAGTCTAACCTACTCGAGGAAAGGAAAATATTCAGCTCCAACCAGTTCCAGACTTCTGTGCAGGGGAGGGAGAAACCCAACTTCAGTTCCCTCTAGCCATCCTGTCCACTTAATGAGGGAAAAGAAAATTGAGAAGCCTTGGTAAACTTCATAGTCCAGAGGTACAGGCTCATCAAAAGACTTAGACTTAATTATAGGACTATACTTTCCTTTTCCCCACACATTACCACTACTCTACTAAAGGCCTAGTTACCTTAACTCCCTTTACCCAGATATCAATTATGTCCACCTTATAATTAAAATTTAAAAGATGTACTGACAGAAAAAAATCACTGTTTAAAGAGAAGAGACATAAGAACCAGAATCAGGCATGGCACGAATGTTCGAATTATCAGACCAGGAATTATTAAAATCCACAGTTAATATGCTAAGGGCTTTAGTGGTAACTTAGACAACAGGAAAGAAAAGAGGGATAATGTAATAAGCAAAGAGATGGAAATCCTAAGAACAAATTAAACAGTAATAGTAGTGATCAAGAACAATATAATGGAAAATGAAGAATGCCTCTAAGTGGCTCATTAGCAGACTGGGAATAACTGAGGCAAGAATCTCTGAATGCCAGGTTAGGACAATGGAAACTTTTGAAACTGAAAAGTAATTTCTTTCAAATGTGAAACAATATGATTGAAATTAGTCTGATAGACATTTAGAAAAGTACCATATACATTGTTAAGTTTCTCAGAAAAAAAAAACTATTTAGGTATCAGTTTTGAGAAGAGTAACTGACATCCATTTTTAACATTAAATTATCACTAAAGCTTATATTTGGAGAAGACTCTTGAGAGTCCCTTGGACTGCAAGGAGATCCAACCAGTCCATTCTGAAGGAGATCAACGCTGGGATTTCTGTGGAAGGAATGATGCTAAAGCTGAAACTCCAGTACTCTGGCCACCTCATGGGAAGAGTTGACTCATTGGGAAAGACTCTGATGCTGGGAGGGATTGGGGGCANAGATCCAACCAGTCCATTCTGAAGGAGATCAACGCTGGGATTTCTGTGGAAGGAATGATGCTAAAGCTGAAACTCCAGTACTCTGGCCACCTCATGGGAAGAGTTGACTCATTGGGAAAGACTCTGATGCTGGGAGGGATTGGGGGCAGGAGGACAAGGGGACGACAGAGAATGAGGTGGCTGGATGGCATCGCCGACTCGATGAATGTAAGTCTGAGTGAACTCCGGGAGTTGGTGATCTACATGGAGGCCTGGCGTGCTGCGATTCATGGGGTCACAAAGAATCGGACATGACTGAGCAACTGAACTGAACTGAACTGAAAGCTTATGTTCTCAGAATTCAAACACATACATGTAGTTTTGGATAATTTAAATGTAATATAAAACGTACAAAAAATGCAGCACTAAAATCAAGTACTATAAAAAATTGGTTCTTCCTATATGAAATGCATAAATTAACTATTAGGTATTCTATTCTCTAGTGCCAACACATTATACTTTGATTTTTCAACTTAGGAACAATGATATTAGAAAATAATAGGATCTGATATGTGGGATAAACTATCTTTCTACACAGTTTAATTGTAATGTAAGCCCCTTTTATTAAAAAAATCATTAATTTTTTTCAATATAAGTATCATTAGTAATTGAAATGCTAGGTTCACTCATAGCTTTCATCTAGGCATGAATGATTTACCCCTATTTTCCTATCTCAGAGTAAATTTCCTAAATTAATTCACTATATTTAACAGGTAAGATCACATATCTTCTATGGCCTTACATTATTCAAACTCTAATGATCATCTATATCACACATGTATGAAATACATATAATATACATTTTAATGTTTGGCATCTGAGAAAGTTTTCCAATTTCTGTCATAGTCAATATAAAATTCAGCTTACTATCCAATAGCACTTTTTCTTCCTACTAACATTGAGTTTTCTCTTAGAACTTTGTTAAAGCTTACTTTACTGTTGAAAGGGAAATTGGATTTTGAATACTGAAGTGCATAAGCCTGTGTCCATTTAACCTTGTAAACTAAATCTGATCTATATGCATACAGTAGTAACCAAAAGAGGAGAGTGGGGAAAAAATCCAGAACAAGCAAATATTTCATTTCCTCACTAAAAATATTACTATAAATAAAAATAAATGGTGAAAATATTTCAGGTGAGTCAATAGAATGCTTAAAAATCTAATTTTTCCATCCACATTAAGTATATATAATTTTAGGTTTAAGTTGTATACTATTTTATGGAATTATATTATAAAATACTATGCTTTAACTATCAGCTTTTATTAAGTATGTATTCCTTTAATAGCCATAATGTAGCTACCCAAAAATGTTATCTTTTCAATTACAGTATTAAAACAAAAA
The DNA here is from genome assembly GCA_006410675.1 of Oreotragus oreotragus. Lineage (NCBI taxonomy): Eukaryota > Metazoa > Chordata > Mammalia > Artiodactyla > Bovidae > Oreotragus > Oreotragus oreotragus. The sequence goes on along the minus strand of SJYX01012531.1, from coordinate 1,084,830 downwards.
AGCCACATGGCTATTAAAGTTTAAGAAGTATCAAATATAACTACTAAGTCTCAATTTCTTTGGAAGGAATGATGCTAAAGCTGAAACTCCAGTACTTTGGCCACCTCATGCGAAGAGTTGACTCCTTGGAAAAGACTCTGATGCTGGGAGGGATCGGGGGCAGGAGGAGAAGGGGACGACAGACGATGAGATGGCTGGATGGCATCATGGACTCGAGGGACGTGAGTCTGAGTGAACTCCGGGAGATGGTGATGGATAGGGAGCCTGGCATGCTGCGATTCATGGGGTCGCAAAGAGTCGGACACGACTGAGCGACTGAACTGAACTGAACTGAAGTCTTAAGGAAAACAACATAAGGTTTTAATCATGAAAGGCTTTTTATTTTTCTGATAAATAGCAGTTAATTTTTAGTCAGAGTTAATATTGAGACAAGATGCTCCAATATGACAAACTCCTACTGTTGTGTGGCACTGAACAGGGACTGATATATAAAGGGTATTAAGGATTTTAATGTCAAATTTAACTAATATACCCTCTTATTGTATTCTTTTTCATCTACAGTTTTATTTGTTAAAAATAAATTGAGTAAATAAAAGCATCAAAGAAAAGGAGGAAACCTGAGAGTTAATGTGTCAAGAAAATTTATATAATTTTATTTCATACATTTCCAGATTATGAGAACTCACGGGATACATATTTTTTAATTGCTTATTTTGTACAAAGTTATTGCATGAGCTATGTCTTTTGTGTTTCTTTTCTCTTATTAGCATTTAAATAACATGACTTCTTAAAAACTATTTGTCTCCCTCTCAGGAGACTTTCAAAATTGAAATAGCTACTTCAGTTTTGCACATAGTAAAATTTAGTATTAACCAGTTATTAGCTACTAATAGAAAGTAGAAAATCCAGGGCATCTGCCTATACTTCATATTTGTGAAAACACTTTGGTTGTATTCAGGTAACTTCTATAGTGCTGCATAAATATTTTTATTCATGTAGCATTCTTTCACTGATTATCATGGCACTCTGTTAGCTACTCTAACAGATCATCGTTTTACCACCTTACTGTAGTATACCGACAGACAAAGGATAGAAAGGACATTTACAGGATAAAGTTATTAACATATTTTAATTATGTAGATATAAAACACTTAACATCAGACAGTGAGAGCATAGTGTTAAGAATTATAACCACTGGTTCCCCAATTCACTGATGTATTCATTCTTTTCTAAATCCGAGCTCTATTCTCTATGTAAGTACAATTATTCAATTTCACTCTGCTCTCAACATATCAATAAAGCCTATATTTTGAACATTATTTCCTGACAATTTTCACTTCCAAGCATTCATATTATTGTCTTAAACAAAAGAAAGCTTCAGTAATTTTTGACTGTTCAAGAGAATTCAGAAAGTTTCTACTTTTATTTCTACTTACTGGGGTTGAGATACACAATATAGAAATCAGTTCAGACACTGAAATTCAAAGTCTTCTATGATACAGCTAGACGGAAAGTACATTCTTGGGAAACATTTTTTATTGCTAATGATGGAGAGACTATTTAAATATACTTAAATACACAGAATGTGAAACTACATTTAATAAGAACAGGACTCAATAAAGAAGTATGAAGATTAGAAGTACTATACACGAACTTAGGTTCTCAAGTCCCTGATCCCAAACAGCCTGGGACATGCTACTCTGATTTCACAGAATTACAAAGTACAGAAGTGGAAAGGATATTTAGGAGGGCCTGATTCACGCCCTTTCCTTTTGTCATGAGGCTTCTGATTTCAGAAGTTGAGAGTATTCAGGATCACATGGTGCAAGATGGCAACTAGAACTTAGATCCCTTGGCTCCTAGCTGAATGCAGCTTATCCTAGTTTTAAATTAAAATGGTAATATTTCCACAGCATTACTAGAATTCTGGGGATTGCTTTCTAAACTAGTTTATAAGTGACAGAGGAAACCTGTCACACTGCTTCATATTGTCAGTTTATATTTTAAAAAGCTTATGTAAATGGCTTCCTTGGTAGCTCAGCTGGTAAAGAATCCACCTGCAACGCAGGAGACTCCATTTGGATCCCTGGGTCTGGAAGATCCCCTGGATAAGGTATAGGCAACTCACTCCAGTATTCTTGGGCTTTCCTTGTGGCTCAGCTGGTAGAGAGTCTGCCCACAATGCGGAAGACCTGGGTTTGTTACCTGGGTTGGGAAGATCCCCTGGAGAAGGGAACTACCCACTCCAGTATTCTGGCCTGGAGAATTCCATGGGCTGTATAGTCCATGGGGTGGCAAAAAGTCAGACAAGATTGAGCAGCTTTCACTCACTATCTACCACATCTCTTTCCTTCAGCCACACAAAATATTCTTAACATTCCTAAAACCTAATGCACATATTTAAGAATAGTGTACCTGTCTTCAAGTCATTCTCTTTTCCTAAAAGGTGCTTCTACCCTCTCTTCCAGCCCACCTATGATTCCTTCAGTGTATAAGAAAGAGCTGATATGTTACTGATATGTTACTTCCTACAACCACTTTTTCTTGACCAAAATTCATTCCTCCCTTTATTATTCTTTCACAAAACGATACTGAGAATTACCTGAAGATACTCTCATTGGCATTAAGACTGTGAAGACATCATTTCTAAACTTCAAAAGAGTACCTAATACCAAGAATGTAAAATAGCAACTTGTTAAATGGAATTCAGGACATGACTTTTTTAAAAGTATACTTCAATATTGGCAAAAATGAGTTGACAAGCATTTCAGAATAAATATATTTTCTTTTCATTTTTGAAAGCCTAATGAATAATTTGCTCGAGATTACTCATCTATTTTTCATATTTGCTAACCAATGGTGTTGAAGTTTTATTCAAAGAACCTGAAACAGTTTTCTTTACAGGCACAAAATGAATGCCTACTACCGTAACTACATCAGTCAGTATGTTACCACGGGTAAAATGGGCATTTTAAATTAAAAAAAAAGAATAAAAAATAAAACCAGTATGAGATAATTTACTAAGTCACATATTTTATATGATTTATAATATAAATCATGCATTATATGATTTCAAAAATATTTCTTAATATGAAGAAAATCTTATCAATTTAAAAGTTATTCCTAGGAAATACTTTATTCAGAAAAACACCAGATATGCTTTATGTCAAAAGATTGTCAAATACATCATCTAGTTGTCTTTACATATTTGTAAAACCAACTTAAGTAGTATTTCTGAGAAAAGGCAACTTTAGTTAAAATGGCCATTTAAATTACCATGGCTGAAAGTTTTCCCATCCTTTCTGCTTATCTCATCACTTGTTTTAACCTATAAATAGCACCAAGTAAAGCTCTATTCATGCAGAATGCCGAGCTGGATGACACAAAAGCTGGAATCAAGATTTCCAGGAGAAATATCAATAATCTCAGATACACAGGTGACAATACCCTAATGGCAGAAAGTGAAGGACTAAAGAGCCTCTTGATGAAAGTGAAAGAGTGAAAAAGTTGGCTTAAAACTCAACATTCAGAAAACTAAGATCATGGCATCTGGTCCCATCACTTCCTGGCAAATGGATGGGGAAACAATGGAAACAGTCAGAAACTTTATTTTGGGGGGCTCCAATATCACTGCAGATGGTGACTGCAGCCATGAAATTAGGACACTTTTTCCTTGGAGGAAAGGTTATGACCAACCTAGGCAGCATATTAAAAAGCAGAGACATTACTTTGCCAACAAAGGCCCATCTAGTCAAAGCTATGGTTTTTCCAGTAGTCATGTATGTATGTGAGAGTTGGACTATAAAGAAAGCNGCAAGATGGCAACTAGAACTTAGATCCCTTGGCTCCTAGCTGAATGCAGCTTATCCTAGTTTTAAATTAAAATGGTAATATTTCCACAGCATTACTAGAATTCTGGGGATTGCTTTCTAAACCAGTTTATAAGTGACAGAGGAAACCTGTCACACTGCTTCATATTGTCAGTTTATATTTTAAAAAGCTTATGTAAATGGCTTCCTTGGTAGCTCAGCTGGTAAAGAATCCACCTGCAACGCAGGAGACTCCATTTGGATCCCTGGGTCTGGAAGATCCCCTGGATAAGGTATAGGCAACTCACTCCAGTATTCTTGGGCTTTCCTTGTGGCTCAGCTGGTAGAGAGTCTGCCCACAATGCGGAAGACCTGGGTTTGTTACCTGGGTTGGGAAGATCCCCTGGAGAAGGGAACTACCCACTCCAGTATTCTGGCCTGGAGAATTCCATGGGCTGTATAGTCCATGGGGTGGCAAAAAGTCAGACAAGATTGAGCAGCTTTCACTCACTATCTACCACATCTCTTTCCTTCAGCCACACAAAATATTCTTAACATTCCTAAAACCTAATGCACATATTTAAGAATAGTGTACCTGTCTTCAAGTCATTCTCTTTTCCTAAAAGGTGCTTCTACCCTCTCTTCCAGCCCACCTATGATTCCTTCAGTGTATAAGAAAGAGCTGATATGTTACTGATATGTTACTTCCTACAACCACTTTTTCTTGACCAAAATTCATTCCTCCCTTTATTATTCTTTCACAAAACGATACTGAGAATTACCTGAAGATACTCTCATTGGCATTAAGACTGTGAAGACATCATTTCTAAACTTCAAAAGAGTACCTAATACCAAGAATGTAAAATAGCAACTTGTTAAATGGAATTCAGGACATGACTTTTTTAAAAGTATACTTCAATATTGGCAAAAATGAGTTGACAAGCATTTCAGAATAAATATATTTTCTTTTCATTTTTGAAAGCCTAATGAATAATTTGCTCGAGATTACTCATCTATTTTTCATATTTGCTAACCAATGGTGTTGAAGTTTTATTCAAAGAACCTGAAACAGTTTTCTTTACAGGCACAAAATGAATGCCTACTACCGTAACTACATCAGTCAGTATGTTACCACGGGTAAAATGGGCATTTTAAATTAAAAAAAAAGAATAAAAAATAAAACCAGTATGAGATAATTTACTAAGTCACATATTTTATATGATTTATAATATAAATCATGCATTATATGATTTCAAAAATATTTCTTAATATGAAGAAAATCTTATCAATTTAAAAGTTATTCCTAGGAAATACTTTATTCAGAAAAACACCAGATATGCTTTATGTCAAAAGATTGTCAAATACATCATCTAGTTGTCTTTACATATTTGTAAAACCAACTTAAGTAGTATTTCTGAGAAAAGGCAACTTTAGTTAAAATGGCCATTTAAATTACCATGGCTGAAAGTTTTCCCATCCTTTCTGCTTATCTCATCACTTGTTTTAACCTATAAATAGCACCAAGTAAAGCTCTATTCATGCAGAATGCCGAGCTGGATGACACAAAAGCTGGAATCAAGATTTCCAGGAGAAATATCAATAATCTCAGATACACAGGTGACAATACCCTAATGGCAGAAAGTGAAGGACTAAAGAGCCTCTTGATGAAAGTGAAAGAGTGAAAAAGTTGGCTTAAAACTCAACATTCAGAAAACTAAGATCATGGCATCTGGTCCCATCACTTCCTGGCAAATGGATGGGGAAACAATGGAAACAGTCAGAAACTTTATTTTGGGGGGCTCCAATATCACTGCAGATGGTGACTGCAGCCATGAAATTAGGACACTTTTTCCTTGGAGGAAAGGTTATGACCAACCTAGGCAGCATATTAAAAAGCAGAGACATTACTTTGCCAACAAAGGCCCATCTAGTCAAAGCTATGGTTTTTCCAGTAGTCATGTATGTATGTGAGAGTTGGACTATAAAGAAAGCTGAGTGCTGAAGAACTGATGCTTTTGAACTGTGGTGTTGGAGAAGACTCTTGAGAGTCCCTTGGACTGCACAGAGATCAAACCAGTCAATCCTAAAGGAAATCAGTCTTGAATATTCATTGGAAGACTGATGTTGAAGCTGAAACTCCAATATTTTGGCCACCTGATGTGAAGAACCAACTCACTGGAAAAGACCCTGATGCTGGGAAAGACTGAAGGCGGGAGGACAAGGGGACAACAGAGGATGGGATGGTTGGATGACATCACCAAAGTGATGGACATGAGTTTGAGCAAGCTCCGGGAGTTGGGGATGGACAAGGGAAGCCTGGCATGCTGTAGTCCATGGGGTCGCAGAGAGTTGGACACGACTGATCGACTGAATTGAAAGCTCTATTCTTGTCAGTAAACTATTCTCTTCATTAAAAGAGAAACTTAAGTTGTGTATTCTTTAAAATTTACTAATGTCGTCTATCCATTTTACTATTTCCCTTGATTCACCTTTATTTTATCTAATTCATGAAACTTCATCCATATCTCTTACAAAATATTTCCATGTGCTCCAATTTCCCAATGTCCTACCACTGACATTGTCTATATATGCATTATTATCTGGGTGATAATCTAAAAGTAATATAGCCTATCCCATCAGTGATATCCCAAGGTAATTGAGTATTTAGGTTACTTTTAATGTCCTTGTATTACTTTTCCCTCTGTAGTCCTTACGTATTGGTCATTGCCCTTTATCTTTACTTGGCAAAATCTTAAATAAAAAGCACTGAGCTGTGAAATGACCACAGATACATGTGAAGATTAAAATATGNTCCCAAGGTAATTGAGTATTTAGGTTACTTTTAATGTCCTTGTATTACTTTTCCCTCTGTAGTCCTTACGTATTGGTCATTGCCCTTTATCTTTACTTGGCAAAATCTTAAATAAAAAGCACTGAGCTGTGAAATGACCACAGATACATGTGAAGATTAAAATATGTTTGGCTTAGAAATTTTGCTGAATTACTTCCTCGCTCTGTGATCATGTAGAAGTTTTTTAACGTACCTCAGATTCACATCTTTCAATAGAGAAAATTTGTGCTTGATTTCTAGGACTCCTGTGAGTAAAGTGCTTTGAACAAAGCCTAGCATGTGGTAAATACTCAATGAATTTTTAACCATCTTTTCCTTTGGTACCTTATTCTATCATATTTATTTTCTACTGTAGTTTCCTTTCCTTCTTCTTTCTCTTTTCCTGCTCATTCTTGGTTGGTGCCCAAAATGCACATTTCAGTTTAGCAGTATGTTTATCAAGGGGATAAAAAAATCTGAATCAATTATGCAAATCGCACACATAAGTAACTGGCTTTTCATAGTTTCCAGTCCTCCTCTGTTTGCAGGGTCATCATAAGTATACAGGCACTAGAGTCAGAAATAATGCAGCATGTAATGAAGTACATCACTCACTACCTGGCCTATAAATTCTTGGTATCTTTTGTTCCTTATTTTTCCTTAATACTGGGTTTCTCTCGCAGGGAAATGGAACTAAGAAAACCTCATAGGGCCATTGTGAAAAATAAAAGGATAAAATTCTCAGAGCAGTGTCTGGCACATATAAAACTATGAAATAAAGATAAATTTTCAGACAACTCTGCCCTCTCTTTATATAATAAACCAGACATAGAAAAATTCCCAATTCATAACACCTATGACAAAATCATTACAAGAAGGATAGTAGTGAGTTTATTTGTAACTCTGTAAGTCCCTATGTCTCCTGGTTACTAGTTTGCATTAAGAAAGGCAGCCCTGTGATCAAGCCAAACACAATCACCAGAGCAGGCGCACAACTCTTACTGTTCCTTATATGATATTTGGCTATGATTACATAAAATCAGTGATAGTATGACAGCTAACATTGTTTGTCATTTTATTCAGAAAATGAAAAAGTGGGGCTTATAGACTACTTAATCATTTGTAAGTCTTTATAAGTTACTTCATCTACTGAGCAAAAGATATATGTCTTGGAAAGATATTCTGGAAAAGAAGCTTTATTCACTTCAAAGTAACTGTGATTAATATAACATACTAACTACATTCCACGAATACTGATGTATATTCATTTTAATGAAAATAAGATAATGAAACTACAAGCATAATCTTAGTTTAAAAGATACATTCTCAGAAATGGCTTGACAATAACTCTATTAAATTAAAACTTCAGAATCAATAAAATCACAGGCTATAAACAAATAAATCTAAGAAACAAAAAACCTGTTAAACAAAGAAAGATCAAACTCTTACAGGAATTTTTATTTGAAAATAAAAACTTAATGAATGACTGTTGAATAACTCCTGACATAAAGGTCAAACTCAAATAGCATTATTCTAATGATTCTAAAAGCAAAACAATTTTGGGTCAACTTCTCCTTTCCGATTTAAATTTGTAAATATAACAGAAAAAAGCAATGTAGAATANAGGAATTTTTATTTGAAAATAAAAATTTAATGAATGACTGTTGAATAACTCCTGACATAAAGGTCAAACTCAAATAGCATTATTCTAATGATTCTAAAAGCAAAACAATTTTGGGTCAACTTCTCCTTTCCGATTTAAATTTGTAAATATAACAGAAAAAAGCAATGTAGAATAGTATCAGGGCAAACGTCATGAATGAGAAAAATACAATTTCTAAGAAAAGGAAGAAAAGCTAATCCAAGTATATCTAGAAACAACTGACTGCCTCCATTGTTACAAACAGCCAAAATCAAGGTAAAAAGTATCACAAATCACCCTTTTATTTTAGCTTGAAATAAAAAATGTAGAAATAAACTGAATGTGAAAATGAGGCAAAATATATCAAAACATATAAAAAGTCAAGTACAATCATAGCTAAAATAATGTCAATATCCATAAAACTGTACTTAGTAAATTATACATCCTTATAAGCCTTTCAAAAGCAACTACACTCTGCTAACAAAAATCTAACCATAATGTATCTTTTTGAAAAGTTCAAAAGATACACACTACTTTAGAAGATTCATATTTCCTAATGAACACCAAATGGCATCTGTAAAACTGACTTATGCTATGATAATGTAAAGTTGTTTACATACAAATATTCAATGAAGTTACTAAATTTAACATATACACAGAAAACATTTACTTTTAAAGAAAATATTTATATGGGCACTATTCTAATACTACTATATATAAACAATATATTAAAGAACAATTACCAATTTAGAAGACAGCATCTTTATATATCATTCCACTGATTACCAGTTCTAATTGTATTTTAATCTTTTCCATAGGATTTAAGTTTTATACTAAAATTCATACTTAAAACATTGAACAATTTTAACTATTATAATACACCCTAAAACCCAGCAGAATAACAATTTTGAAAGCTATTTAAACTTACCCCATTTAATGGATATGTTTTCCATCCCAGCTCTCCCAGCACAGTTGTTGTATCAAGCAGCACAACTGGAATCAAATAAAAAACAAAAAAATTTCTTGCATGAACTTCTTAATTGATGTAAATAGAAACTAGTTATTTAAATCACTATCAACTACCTTTACTATTATTCCTTGAATTAGCTTTAATAAGTTGCATGAGTTAGGTAAAATTATTTATAAATATTAAAGCTTACTATATAATAATATTGAAAGTGAAAGTGAAAGTCACTCAGTTGTGTCTGACCCTTTGCCACCCCCGGGACTATATAGTCCATAGAATTCTCCAGGCCAGAATACTGGAGTGGATAGCTGTTCCCTTCTCCAGGGGATCTTCCCAACCCAGGGATCAAACCCAGGTCTCCTGCATTGCTGGTAGATTCTTTACCAGCTGAGCCATAAGGTAAATATAAAATGAATGTGGTAGTTACATACTAATTTTAAAATAACAAACCTGTGTTTAACAACACTAAATGAATTAGAATAACAGAACTAACACAGTCATCTTTAGTAAAAATGATAAATGTTGGAAGAGGTAAGCGAGAATACAACCACCAGATGACCCATAAGCAGGACCTTACCAATGGATGGGAGGCTCTTGAGCTCCTCGCCTGTCCTTAGAATGTACACTCTGCCTATCATTCCCACAGCAGTAGCTGTTCTAAGGACAGAGCCTTGAGAGGGTAAGGTGCTGCTGAAACCATCTGTATTGTGCATATGACTAAACCCTGTTGAGACCTCTAGGACTCTGGTGGTCAAGTGTAGAGGCCTACTTGTTTGGCAGCTGCACAAGACAAGTCTTGTACATATAAGACTACTTCTTAAACCTGTCACCTACCAATCTGGAGTGATCTGCTCCTTCCTTTGCTCTGTCCTTGCCCCATGTGAGTATGGGGCCCCTTTGCAGACCAACAGTGAAATGACTACCTTTGCTTTCCCTCTTATTTATAAAAATAGTCTTTTTTTTTTTTACATATTAAAGAAAGAAAAACTTTAAAGCAGGTCTGTATATTTTCTTTCTGTGTTGTCTTCTATATGATTGGCAACTCATTTTGAATAAACATATCTTTAAAGCATGGATTACATTTTTATTGTATGTGCTAGTATACTTACTGCTAAAGGAAGTAAAAGCCAAAACAAAAAACATATACCTTTCTCCCTGACCAAAAGTAACTCATAATCTGGTTGGGAAGACATAAAAACACATAATCAGGACATATTCTCTTAAATTCTAAAACTGTAGACTACAAAATAGCTTAACAATTAAATTAGGCTAAGGCTGAATGGATATGAGAGTTGGGCCTTAAAGAAGGTTGAGCACCCAAGAATTGATGCTTTCAAACTGTGGTGCTGGAGAAGACCTTTGAGAGTCACTTGGACTGCAAGGAGATCAAACCAAGCAATCCTAAAGGAAGTCAACTCTGAATATTCATTGAAAGGACTGGTGCTAAAGCTGAAGCTTCAATACTTTGGCCACTTGATGCAAAGAACTGATTCACTGGAAAAGACACTGATGCTGGGAAAGAGTGAAGGCGGGAGGATAAAGGGACAACCAAGGATGAGATGGTTGGATGGCATCATTAACACAACAGATATGAGTTTGAGCAAACTCTGGGAGATGGTGAAGGACAGGGAAGCCCGGCATGCTGCAGTCCATGAGGTTTCAGAATCAGACATGACTTAGCTGCTGAATAACAACAAAAGCCTGGCATGGAGGTCTGAGATGATTTCATAAAAGAAATGCAATTTGGTCTGGGCTATGATGAAGGGGTCCTTCTATAAAGTCACTGAACTATAGCTAAATTAGTTCTCAGTTGCTGGAGTAGGAAGTAGGAGTGGAAAATATTTAGGGGAATTAAGAGGACAGAAATGAGTCTAGAAAGATAAATGGAGATCAACTGGGGAGTATTTTGGTAGTGTTTCCACCAAGTTAATGTGTTCAATTCAGTCACTCAGTTGTGTCCAACTCTTTGCAGCCCCATGGACTACAGCACTCCAGGCTTCCCTGTCCATCACCAACACCTGCTGCTGCTGCTGCTGCTGCTAAGTCACTTCAGTCGTGTCCAACTCTGTGCTACCCCATAGACGGCAGCCCACCAGGCTCCCCAGTCCCTGGGATTCTCCAGGCAAGAACACTGGAGTGGGTTTCCATTTCTTTCTCCAATGCATGAAAGTGAAAAGTGAAAGTGAAGTCGCTCAGTCGTGTCCGACCCTCAGCGACCCCATGGACTGCAGCCTTCCAGGTTCCTCCATCCATGGGATTTTCCAGGCAAGAGTACTGGAGTGGGGTAAACTCATGTCCATTGAGTCAGTAATACCACCCAACCATCTCATCCTCTGTTGTCCCCTTCTCCTCCTGCCTTCAGTCTTTCCCAGCATCAGGGTCTTTTCCAATGAATCAGTTCTTCACAGCAGGTGGCCAAAGTATTGGGAGTTTCAGCTTCACATACAACCTATATTTTTAACTTCCATCACCAAATCCCCAGTAAGGTCATGGACCAAACAGTAAGAAACAGTGCTTTGGTATCTCAAGTTTTATTTTATCTAGCGAAGAAAGTGGAGGGTTTTTAGTAGTTTAAAAAGTGCCATTGGAAATGTGGTATTTGGCATCTGTTGTTTGGTGTTTATGGTAAAGATTCTGTGATTTTTTTTTTGAATGACTGTATACTTTATTGATTTTTAGTATGAAATCTGCTTAAAGTTCTGGGATAAACTCTACATGCTCATTGAGGATATTCTTCCAATATATTCACTAAGCATATATTTGTAAAACTGAGCTGCAATCATTTAATTAATTTTAATTATGCAAAATTCTCAAATACTTTAAAATGTGGAGAAAACAGTACAATGAACTCTCATTGTATTAATTACCCTGCCTCAATTGTTACAAACCTATAGCCAATTTTATTTCATCTATACTTGCATACCTACTCTTACTGCAAGATTTCTTTGAAGCAAATTCTAGTAATCATCTAATTTCATCTGTAAAAATTTCAGTATGTATATCTAAGACAAAGATTCCTCTTAATATAACTATAATATCTCAATTCATTACTGTAAATAGTATGTATTAATTAATATTATCAAATATCCAGTCAGTGTTCAATATTCCTATGGTCCCAACTTATTTTAACAGAAAATCAAGATCTAAATAAGTCCATACATTACAATGAGGTCTTGTTCTCTCTTTTTTTTTTTTTATTTTTATAGGCCCCCACTTTTTCCTTTTTTTTAAGTTAGGTTTACTGAGGTATGATTTACTTACAATAAAATTCAGCCTATTTAAATGAGCATTTCTAGGAATTGTGACAAACACCAATATCATATAACTACCATTACAATCAAGCTATAGAATATTTCCATCACCACCAAAATTTCCCATGTGATTCTTTATGGTAAATCCGGTCCCCTCAATAATCCCCAGAAACCATTAATCTGACTTCTGTCCCTTGATTTTCACTTTCCCAGAATGTTGAATGACTGAAATCATACATAGGATGAAATCATATGATGTGTTTTGAGCCTGCTTTCTTTCACTTAGCATAACACATTTGAGATTCATTTATGTTGCTGTGTGTATCAATATATACAACTGAACACTCAATCCCTTTTTATTGCTGAAAAGTATTATATAGAAGGGAATTCCCTAGCTGATGAAATTTCATGCACAGATTTTTATACAAACTGAAGTTTTCATTTCTCCATTTTAAATATTAATTACTGAATTACATAAAAGTTTATTTTTAAAGAAACTGTCAAACTGGTTTCCAAAATGGCTGTGTAGTTTTACATTCCCTTTAGTAGAATGTATGATTTTCCAGTTGTTCTACATCTTACCAGAACATAGTACTGTTCAGTTTTCTTTTTTTTAAAGGCATTCTAACATATGTACAATAGTATCTCATTGCTGTTTTAACTAGCCAGTTATCTTTTTCACTACATGAAATAAAATTTACTAGAAAAAAATTTGACCCACAAAAGTAGTTTTATCACACATTCTAGACTTTCCCTTTTGTGAGAAATCACTGAACACTTCCCCATTCTCTGTATTTTCTTTAAATTGGTAGATATATTAAGTGGCTTGACCAGATCAAGGTTCCATTTATTTTTTAAGTTTTGTAAAATTAGTTCATTGGTGGTGTTTTATAATCCTTACATCAAATCCAGGAATATATCAGTGTTTACTAGGGGCATGTAAAAAGGACTCAAGAACCAACTGGCTTAAACTTCCACTGGCTAAAAATAGATAATTTGAACATACACAAGATTAATGACTATAAGGGACTGAAACACTTCAAATATGCTTAAATCTATGCATTCATAATGATAAAATATACCTACTAATACATTTTACAGTGCACTAGGAAGCCATTATTTTAAAAACTGTTAAAAAATCTGAAAAGCATAAAATACTTATTTTGTTTTTTATATATGAACTATTTATAAATAAATAAATAGTTAATGAAGGAACATTCATCGTATTGAAATATTTGAGTTAATAAATGAAGAAGGAATGACCAAATTAGGCTACAACATTTTCTGTCCTTAATGAATTAATATATTTAGCTAATGACTTCCAATGCTGCTAATATCATGTAAAGAGATTAAAAAAAAACACACATAAAGGCCTAGAGCTTTTAAAAAGGCTTTCTTTATAGCTTAATTTACACCATATAATTCTAACAAGCCTACCAGTAAAAGAAAGTACAAATGCATACACACACACACACACACACACACACACACNGTCCAACTCTTTGCAGCCCCATGGACTACAGCACTCCAGGCTTCCCTGTCCATCACCAACACCTGCTGCTGCTGCTGCTGCTGCTAAGTCACTTCAGTCGTGTCCAACTCTGTGCTACCCCATAGACGGCAGCCCACCAGGCTCCCCAGTCCCTGGGATTCTCCAGGCAAGAACACTGGAGTGGGTTTCCATTTCTTTCTCCAATGCATGAAAGTGAAAAGTGAAAGTGAAGTCGCTCAGTCGTGTCCGACCCTCAGCGACCCCATGGACTGCAGCCTTCCAGGTTCCTCCATCCATGGGATTTTCCAGGCAAGAGTACTGGAGTGGGGTAAACTCATGTCCATTGAGTCAGTAATACCACCCAACCATCTCATCCTCTGTTGTCCCCTTCTCCTCCTGCCTTCAGTCTTTCCCAGCATCAGGGTCTTTTCCAATGAATCAGTTCTTCACAGCAGGTGGCCAAAGTATTGGGAGTTTCAGCTTCACATACAACCTATATTTTTAACTTCCATCACCAAATCCCCAGTAAGGTCATGGACCAAACAGTAAGAAACAGTGCTTTGGTATCTCAAGTTTTATTTTATCTAGCGAAGAAAGTGGAGGGTTTTTAGTAGTTTAAAAAGTGCCATTGGAAATGTGGTATTTGGCATCTGTTGTTTGGTGTTTATGGTAAAGATTCTGTGATTTTTTTTTTGAATGACTGTATACTTTATTGATTTTTAGTATGAAATCTGCTTAAAGTTCTGGGATAAACTCTACATGCTCATTGAGGATATTCTTCCAATATATTCACTAAGCATATATTTGTAAAACTGAGCTGCAATCATTTAATTAATTTTAATTATGCAAAATTCTCAAATACTTTAAAATGTGGAGAAAACAGTACAATGAACTCTCATTGTATTAATTACCCTGCCTCAATTGTTACAAACCTATAGCCAATTTTATTTCATCTATACTTGCATACCTACTCTTACTGCAAGATTTCTTTGAAGCAAATTCTAGTAATCATCTAATTTCATCTGTAAAAATTTCAGTATGTATATCTAAGACAAAGATTCCTCTTAATATAACTATAATATCTCAATTCATTACTGTAAATAGTATGTATTAATTAATATTATCAAATATCCAGTCAGTGTTCAATATTCCTATGGTCCCAACTTATTTTAACAGAAAATCAAGATCTAAATAAGTCCATACATTACAATGAGGTCTTGTTCTCTCTTTTTTTTTTTTTAATTTTATAGGCCCCCACTTTTTCCTTTTTTTTAAGTTAGGTTTACTGAGGTATGATTTACTTACAATAAAATTCAGCCTATTTAAATGAGCATTTCTAGGAATTGTGACAAACACCAATATCATATAACTACCATTACAATCAAGCTATAGAATATTTCCATCACCACCAAAATTTCCCATGTGATTCTTTATGGTAAATCCGGTCCCCTCAATAATCCCCAGAAACCATTAATCTGACTTCTGTCCCTTGATTTTCACTTTCCCAGAATGTTGAATGACTGAAATCATACATAGGATGAAATCATATGATGTGTTTTGAGCCTGCTTTCTTTCACTTAGCATAACACATTTGAGATTCATTTATGTCGCTGTGTGTATCAATATATACAACTGAACACTCAATCCCTTTTTATTGCTGAAAAGTATTATATAGAAGGGAATTCCCTAGCTGATGAAATTTCATGCACAGATTTTTATACAAACTGAAGTTTTCATTTCTCCATTTTAAATATTAATTACTGAATTACATAAAAGTTTATTTTTAAAGAAACTGTCAAACTGGTTTCCAAAATGGCTGTGTAGTTTTACATTCCCTTTAGTAGAATGTATGATTTTCCAGTTGTTCTACATCTTACCAGAACATAGTACTGTTCAGTTTTCTTTTTTTTAAAGGCATTCTAACATATGTACAATAGTATCTCATTGCTGTTTTAACTAGCCAGTTATCTTTTTCACTACATGAAATAAAATTTACTAGAAAAAAATTTGACCCACAAAAGTAGTTTTATCACACATTCTAGACTTTCCCTTTTGTGAGAAATCACTGAACACTTCCCCATTCTCTGTATTTTCTTTAAATTGGTAGATATATTAAGTGGCTTGACCAGATCAAGGTTCCATTTATTTTTTAAGTTTTGTAAAATTAGTTCATTGGTGGTGTTTTATAATCCTTACATCAAATCCAGGAATATATCAGTGTTTACTAGGGGCATGTAAAAAGGACTCAAGAACCAACTGGCTTAAACTTCCACTGGCTAAAAATAGATAATTTGAACATACACAAGATTAATGACTATAAGGGACTGAAACACTTCAAATATGCTTAAATCTATGCATTCATAATGATAAAATATACCTACTAATACATTTTACAGTGCACTAGGAAGCCATTATTTTAAAAACTGTTAAAAAATCTGAAAAGCATAAAATACTTATTTTGTTTTTTATATATGAACTATTTATAAATAAATAAATAGTTAATGAAGGAACATTCATCGTATTGAAATGTTTGAGTTAATAAATGAAGAAGGAATGACCAAATTAGGCTACAACATTTTCTGTCCTTAATGAATTAATATATTTAGCTAATGACTTCCAATGCTGCTAATATCATGTAAAGAGATTAAAAAAAAACACACATAAAGGCCTAGAGCTTTTAAAAAGGCTTTCTTTATAGCTTAATTTACACCATATAATTCTAACAAGCCTACCAGTAAAAGAAAGTACAAATGCATACACACACACACACACACACACACACACACACACACATAAACACACACATGCAAATTCACAAAGTGGTACTTGATGGCATTTGGGTTCATTCAGTATAAAAATAATAATCGCACATATTAGAGATAAAAGCTGATGTCATAATAAATATTCAAACTCCAAGCTTAAGTTATCAAATGAATATAATTTTATTTTTGATATATACATGTTGCTGCTGCTGCTAAGTCACTTCAGTCGTGTCTGACTCTGTGCGACCCCATAGATGGCAGCCCACCAGGCTCCCCCGTCCCTGGGATTCTCCAGGTAAGAACACGAGTGGGCTGTCATTTCCTTCTCCAAGAAAGTGGTAAAGAATCCACCTGCCAGTACAGGAGATGCAAGTTCAGTCCCTGGGTTGGGAAGATCCTCTGGAGAAGGAAATGGCAACCCACTCCTGTATTCTTGCCTGGGAAATTCCATGGACAGAGGAGACTAGCAGACTATAACCCATGGGGTCACAAAAGAGTCACACACAATTTAGCGAACAAACAACAACATACTATAGAAAAGAATTCAGAAATGTGTAATAGCAGAATCTACTTTGGGGCACTCAATAATTTAATGTTACTCATTTAACACATTTAAATTTTGGAATACATCATTCATGTCTGACTCTTTGTGACCCCATAGATTGGAACCTAGCAGGCTCCTTTGTCCATGGAATTTTCCAGGCAAGAATACTTGAGTGAGTTGCCATTTCTTACTCTAGGGGATCTTGCATAGATTGAACTCGTGTCTCATCTCCTGTATTGCAGCAGATTCTTATATATATATATATATATATTTATTTATTTTAATTGGAGGTTAATTACTTTGCAATATTGTATTGGTTTTGCCATACATCAACATGTATCCGCCACAGGTATACACGTGTTCCCCATCCTGAACCCCCCTCCATCCTCCTTCCCCATACCATCCCTCTGGGTCGTCTCAGTGCACCAGCCCCAAGCATGCAGTATCATGCATTAAACCTGGACTGGCGACTCATTTCATATATGATATTATACATGTTTCAATGCCATTCTCCCAAATCATCCCACCCTCTCCCTCTCCCACAAAGTCCAAAACACTGTTGTATACATCTGTGTCTCTTTTGGTGTCTTGCATACAGGGTTATCGTTACCATCTTTCTAAATTCCATATATGTGCCATTCTCCCAAATCATCTCACCCTCTCCCTCTCCCACAGAGTCCAAAAGACTGTTCTATATGTCTGTGTCTCTATTGGTGTCTCGCATACAGGGTTACCGTTACCATCTTTCTAAATTCCATATATATGTGTTAGTATACTGTATTGGTGTTTTTCTTTCTGGCTTACTTCACTCTGTATAATAGGTTCCAGTTTCATCCACCTCATTAGAACTGATTTAAATGTATTCTTCTTAATGGCTGAGTAATACTCCATTGTGTATATGTACCACAGCTTTCTTATCCATTCATCTGCTGATGGACATCTAGGTTGCTTCCATGCCCTGGCTATTATAAACAGTGCTGCGATGAACATTGGGGTACATGTGTCTCTTTCAGTTCTGGTTTCCTCGGTGTGTATGCCCAGCAGTGGGATTGCTGGATCATAAGGCAGTTCTATTTCCAGTTTTACCACTAAGCCACTCGGAAGCTCATTCTTTCCCTGCTGCTGCTAAGTCGCTTCCATCATGTCCGACTTTGTGCGACCCCATAGACAGCAGCCTACCAGGCTCCCCTGTCCCTGGGATTTTCCAGGCAAGAGTATTGGAGTGGGGTGCCATCGCCTTCTCCGCATTTTTTCCCCTAGCAGGCTGAGTAAGTAATGATATTAAATCAGTCAGATAGGCTTCCCAGTTGGTGCTAGTGATAAAGAACCTACCTCCTACTGCAGGAGACATAAGAGACATGGGTTTGATCCCTGGGTCAGGATGATCCTCTGGAGAACAGCATGGTAACCCACTCCAGTATTCTTGCCTCGAAAATCCCATGAACAGAAGAGCCTGGTAGGCTCCAGTCCATGGGGTCGCAGAGAGTTGGATACGGCTGAAGTGACATAGCACACATACATATAGGAAGGATGGTTTATATATTTCCTTCTTCAAGGAATCTCACACTGCCCTATATTTGCTTTTTCTTTCTTTTTTTTTTAATGCTCAAGTTACAGATGAGAAAACTAAGGCTCAGAGGGCTTACATATTTCCCTAGGATTACAAAGTGATTCCAACCAAGGAGATTCATGCTAGAATAAGGAAGTAAGGAAGGAAGTCACTTAGTCGTGTCCAACTCTTTGCGACCCCATGGACTACACAGTCCATGGAATTCTCCAGACCATAATATTGGAGTGGGTAGCCATTCCCTTCTCCAGGGTATCTTCCCAGAGCAGGGATCAAACCCAAGTCTCCTGATTGTGGGTGGATTCTTTACCAGCTGAGCCACAAGCAAAGTTCAAGGATACTGGAGTGGGTAGCCTATCCCTTCTCCAGCGGATCTTCCCCACCCAGGAATCAAACCAGGATCTCCTGTATTACAGGCAGATTCTTGACCAGACCAACTAAGCTATCAGGGAAGCCGATGCTAGACTACTCCTTTAAAAATTTATCATGTTTTCTTACTTCCTTTTAAGTTTGAATATAAAACTTCATTATTTGTTTTTCTCTTTTTATTTTTGGAGATGCAGAGAAAAATCTCCATTTACTTTCCTGATTCCAAATCTAGATAAGTTTATATCCTATTTTTCTCATCAATGGGTTCTACAGAAGCTTTTTTGGTATCATGACATTTAAATCAGGGAGCTTATTGGAGTACAGAGTATAAAACTCCCTAATATTGAAGTCTACCAATGAAGATTTCTTTTTCATAGGCTGTCAAAATAATTAATCGATTAACTGAGGTAATTATTTTTTAAAATATATTTGGGCTCCTCAATTCTTAAAATATTTATAATTTGTAAACTGAAATATAGTCATTTCAAAATAAACAACAAAAAAGAAAATCTGTACCTATCTACAACAGTGAAGATCCTTAAGAGCACCTTTTTTGTTTATTAGTAGCTTCATGAAACAAGATTTACATAACTGCTTTATCTTCCTCATTAAACTGCAATCATACCTTCTAAAAATTCATAAGAACAGCAAAATTTCAAATTTGCATTCCTGACAGGTGAAGGATGCATTAATATCAAAATAAAACTAAGGATTTATTTTTATTTTTAACACCATTACATGTGACATATGTTTAAATTTTATCAGTTGCTTCATAGACAAAAAACCCCACAAACTCGGATTTTTCAGGCATACTAATTACATTGGACCCAGCAAGGTGAGAGCTCCTCCTGCTGGCTTTAAAAGAAAGAAAAACACCAATACAGTATACTAACACATACATGTGGAATTTAGAAAGATGGTAACGATAACCTCGTATGCAAGAGAGCAAAAGAGACACAGATGTACAGAACAGACTTTTGGACTCTGTGGAAGAGGGAGAGGGTGGGATGATTTGGGAGAATGGCATTGAAACATGTATAATATCATATAAGAAATGAATCGCCAGTCTAGGTTCAATGCAGGATACAGGATGCTTGGGGCTGGTGCACTGGGATGACCCAGAGAGATGGTATGGGGAGGGAGGAGGGAGGGGGGTTCAGGATTGGGAACTCATGTACACCCGTGGCAGATTCATGTTGATGTATGGCAAAACCAATATAGTATTGTAAAGTAAAATAAAGTTTTTTTGTTTTTTTTAAAGTTATCTAGTCCCTGCTGCTGCTGCTGCTGCTGCTAAGTTGATAAAGTCATGTCTGACTCTGTGCGACCCCATAGACAGCAGCTCACTAGGCTCCACCATCCCTGGGATTNATGTACACCCGTGGCAGATTCATGTTGATGTATGGCAAAACCAATATAGTATTGTAAAGTAAAATAAAGTTTTTTTGTTTTTTTTAAAGTTATCTAGTCCCTGCTGCTGCTGCTGCTGCTGCTAAGTTGATAAAGTCATGTCTGACTCTGTGCGACCCCATAGACAGCAGCTCACTAGGCTCCACCGTCCCTGGGATTCTCCAGGCAAGAACACTGGAGTGGGTTGCTATTTCCTTCTACAATGCATGAAAGTGAAAAGAGTCGCTCAGTCGCGTCTGACTCTTCGCGAACCCATGGACTGCAGCCTACCAGGCTCTTCTGTCCATTGGATTTTCCAAGCAAGAGTACTGGAGTGGGTTGCCACTGCCTTCTCCGATCTAGTCCCTACTAGAGTACAAAAATACTGTAAACTGAGGGAGAAAAAGAATACCATCTCAATATTAATTTCAGTAAAACTCAATATTGTTTTTACTTTATTATTAAGATTTTAAATATGGTAAGATTAATACCAGTGATTTGTTTAGGAGTTACACATGGAAAGTATAATTATTTATTCATATCATAATAAATGAGAAATTGGATAAACTAACAATACATAAAAGTAGTAGGTTGATGGTATCAAACTAAAGTGTTAAAATGTTTATTTCATTTAATAAGCAACATAATGTATATAATAGGTTAAACTATGCACAATTTCCCTATCAACTTTCAGAAATAAATCTCTAGCATATCTTTCTCTGAAAATATCTCTTAATTTATTAGTGCTCCCTTTACTCATTCTTTGGAAGTTATAAGAAAATGTTATTGTAGTTAAAAGAAGATATCAAATGACAAAGACAAGGTTGATAGCACTGGATTACATGTGAGAGTAATATAATACCCAACATTAAGAAGCTCAATGTTAATTTCTTTCCTTTGGATAATTTATTGAATCTTTATATTCCTTTCACTAAATTTAAGATATATTAATTTAAAA
>SJYX01012531.1:1049123-1062776 GCA_006410675.1 Oreotragus oreotragus | reverse complement strand
GGGGGGGAGGTTCAGGATGGGGAGCACATGTACACCCATGGCTGAGTCATGTCAATGTATGGCAAAAACCACTACAATATTGTAATCAGCCTGCAATTAAAATAAATAATTTTCAAAGGCTATTTTTTAAAAAACAATTAGCATATAGGTTTACAGTATATAACAGAAGATCATCTTCATTCCAACTGCACAATAAAAAATAAAGAGATTTTATTTAATACAGCATTTTGAAAAATTAAACAATAAGAGATCAGTCAACCCACTAAGAAAGTAGTTATTCTTTTAGGATAGTTTTACTATAAAAATTCAAGTTAATGGCATGTGAATCGAGTCCAGAGATTTATCAGTAGTTTTAAACATTCAGACAGCTGTAACCACTGGTTTAGAATGTTCTCCAACAGACTTCTTACAAAGACCCAGAAAGATAAAGTCACTTAGTAACAAGTTAGTAGAGATTTTAGTTAGTTCCATGTTCCATTGACTGTAACACACTTACCACCTCCCACAACATAGGTAAAATAAGGGAACACTTCTGGCATCATGACCAGATATAAAACAATCACAGAATAATTTGAATTATAAGCACAGATACATAAGCATGTAGGGATCTATATTTATTAATATCCACCAATCTATAAACAGCAGTAGTCTACTTCAGTATCAACATGCCTAAATCCTATTTTACACTGGCATTTAGGTTACCATATTAACTAATGTTTTGACATAACTGCATGTGTTTGATTGGCAAAAATCAGTTTTAACTTTCAGATACTATGGGTTTTTACCCTCACAGAGAGTCAGAATCAATATTTAATTTCTAAAAATAAACACAGATTGCTTTAAGTAAACATAGGATTATTATGTTTACCCCTTAGTTTCTGCCTCTGAATATTGACATTTTCCAAGGAGACTCTTTCCTTCTTATATATTAATAACAAAGTACTTTTATCTAGAAACTGAGATCAATATTTGTTCATTAAGTATACTTACAGCATTTTGTTTTGTCACAGCTTTACTATTTTTCTTGTTGCTTGTTTGTTTTTAATACAGGTGCTATTCATGGTTATTTTGTCTACCCTAGGTGAGAGTTTGGAAATCCTACTTGAAAGATAAGGTAATATGACCACAGAGACTTTAAATAGCTTTCTCAAGATTAGAGAATAAAATCAGTCTAGAACAAGTGAACTCACAATCTTCAGCTTTCTACTCTAATAGAAAATAATCTTTTTTTTTTTTTCTTTTTCAGAAGGCAGGTTCAAACGTTTGTCTCTGTCCCTGCTTGCAAACAAATCACTGTTTTTCAGTTCTGATGGAAAAATAAGCTATAATAACCAGAAACTACTTTCTTTAACTATCACTTTAAACGCAGAAAAGCGGGGTGGGGGTGGGGCACGGAATTCAAGCTAGTTTGCTTTTTAGAAGGCAAGTTATACCAATGAGTAAGAACTGTCACTAAAAAACTTATCCAAATAATGCATGGTAAAAAGCTGATTAAAAATATAACAAGTAATGTCTATCCTCACTTCCACACCCTCCTAGTTTACTCAAAAGAACCTTATATGGTAATCCTGCTTGACACAGACTTACATGCTTCAGTCCCATAATCATCTCTAAAGTCTGCCATTAGACAGGCGGGCTTACCACAGAGACCAAGGAGAATCAGGAGTGGATCTAAGTCCATCACAAGGTCACTGAGAGATATCGGTCTGTTCCCTCTGGGCTCCTGAACAAGGTCTTTAAGACTTATCAATGAGTCACCTCAAGTTATGCTTTCACCATAAATTGTTCAAGTATCTACCAGCTTAATGAAAAAAAAAAAAGAAATTTTGTATGTTACAAATTAATAGCGATACATAATACTTTCATTTTGACATCTTCAGCTCTTTGACCTATAAAGAAACTAAGTATTGAAAACTTCATTTAGTAAAAGTATTAGTTTCATCTGCGTCAAACTTTTAATAGGTAGAAGAGACTACTTGGCTTTAGTCTTACATTTTCTAATCTTATATTTCATAAACATGATCTTTTTCATCTCTCACAGAAACTCACAACATAAGGTCGCTCAAAAACTGCTATTAGCTCAACCACTGCACTTTCTCCCCATCACTTACACAGCATCAGAGAGGCTTCTTGTGCTTCTAGTTCATTCCTCTCACACTTCTCACTTGTTTTCCATGGCATTGAATATTTTCCTTTTTTTTTTTTAATTAAAGTCAATGTCTGAAAGGAGCTTAAATCTTTGTCTTTATAGCTCTGGTAAAAGAGATTATGACTACTTATTTGGAAGTCTCATCTACAATGTATTGTACATCTCACTGCAAAACCATTTCTATATAATGGAAGAAAAATCTAAAACAACCTATTGAAATCCTTATCTTAAAACCAAAGTTTGGCTCTGCATTGAGAAGGAAAAAATGACTTTTACTGGACTATAAGAAAAGCTTATGAGTGAAAAATAATCTTTTCTTTTTTTCCTCCAAAAAATGGAAAGAAAAAAATTTGTTTACTAGATTGTATTTTTCTTCCTTTAAACTTACATAGACATGATAGAAGGTTTTTACTTCCTCCTTTAGGACATGAGAGTCAAAATATTTTACTTGATTTTATATGAAGATATTTTAATATTATTTCAACAAACATTAATTGAGTTTCTGCAATATTTAGACTCTATATTAACAAATGGAGGGTATAGAAAGTTTATAAGATACAATGTCTACCCTAAAGGAGTATCTGGTGTTATTTTTTAACTCCAGCTGTTAGATTTATATGTCAACTTGCATGCCATAGTTTATTCAAACATGTAAATAGTAAAACAGATTATAATGCCCTTATTTAGAAGGTGCAAAAGAGGAAAGGCTGAAGCTATTTACTAGAATGTACAGAATTAAATTGCTTTTCTAAAAGGGCGGACACCAAATAGTACATCAACATCACCATCAAAACTGTCAGTAATTGGATCACTTATCTCAGTTTCTAAAGAAGTGTCAAGGAATGAACAGACTGTAGAAAAGAATCCCAGTAGACAACAGGAAGAGAAATAGCAATTTCCATCCTGAAGGGTACTCTTCTCCAAAGTAGTACTGAATACAGGAACCATCTGCTAAATTTGTCAGGAGAAACATGTGGTTTACTTAGAGTGGGAGATTATAAAATTTAAACATCAGAAGTAAACATTTTCTAATCTAAGTTTTAATAATCAGAAATTTTAAAAAGTACCAGGTAAAAACAATAATTGTATTGTCAAATTTTCAAATACAAACTTTAAAAGGATAGCGTTCTCATCTTTGTCCAATGAAATTATAGCCAAATAAAGAAGGCTTCTTCTTAATATCTTCTAAGAAGATATTAAGACGAGGTGGCAAGAATACACAGAAAAACTGTAAAAAAAAAAGATCTTCACGATGAAGATAATCATGATGGTGTAATCACTCACCTAGAGCCAGAGATCCTGGAATGTGAAGTCAAGAGCGCCTTAGGAAGCATCACTACGAACAAAGCTAGTGGAGGTGATGGAATTCCAGTGCAGCTATTTCAAATCCTGGAAGATGATGCTGTGAACGTGCTGCACTCAATATGCCAGCAAATTTGGAAACCTCAGCAATAGTCACAAAACTGGAAAAGATCAGTTTTTATTCCAATCCCAAAGAAAGGCAATGCCAAAGATTGTTCAAACTACTGCACAATTGCACTCATCTCACATGCTTGTACAGTAATGCTCAAAATTCTCCAAACTAGGCTTCAGCAATACGTGAACCGTGAACTTCCAGATGTTCAAGCTGGTTTTAGAAAAGGCAGAAGAACCAGAGATCAAATTGCCAACATCTGCTGGATCATTAAAAAAGCAAGAGAGTTCCAGAAAAACATCTATTTCTGCTTTATTGACTATGCCAAAATGTTTGACTATGTCAAACACAACAAACTGTGGAAAATTCTGAAAGAGATAGGACTACCAGATCACCTGACCTGCCTCTTAAGAATCCTATATGCAGGTCAGGAAGCAATAGTTAGAACTGCATATGTAACAACAGACTGGTCCCAAAGAGGAAAAGGAGTATGTCAAGGCTGTATATTGTCACCCTGCTTATTTAACTTATATACAGAGTACATCATGAGAAACACTGGACTGGAAGACACACAAGCTGGAATCAAGATTGCTGGGAGAAATATCAATAACCTCAGATATGCAGATGACACCACCCTTATGGCAGAAAGTGAAGAGGAACTAAAAAGCCTCTNCGTTCACCCTTGCCATCTCTTGTTTGACCACTTCCAATTTGCCTTGATTCATGGACCTGACATTCCAGGTTCCTATGCAATATTGCTCTTTACAGCATCGGATCTTGCTTCTATCAACAGTCACATGCACAACTGGGTATTGTTTTTGCTTTGGCTCCATCCCTTCATTCTTTCTGGAGTTATTCCTCCACTGATCTCCAGTAGCATATTGGGCACCTAATGACCTGGGGAGTTCCTCTTTTGGTATCCTACCATTTTGCCTTTTCATACTGTTCATGGGGTTCTCAAGGCAAGAATACTGAAGTGGCTTCCCATTCCCTTCTCCAGTGGACCACATTCTATGGCAATTTGTTACAAGAGCAATTGAAAACTAATATATAATTTTTTGGATAATAATCAAATCTATCAGTGTTCTATTCCCAACCTCTTTTCTCTCTTAACTGGATAGAATTCCTTGGTCTTGTTCTTTTCATTTAACTTCCACAGTGCAGCGTGAGTGATCTGCCTGAATATAAAATCTGAGTTTTCCATTCTCTGTTCAAAATTCCTTAGTGGTTCTCCTTATCACTTAAAAATTTTCTCAAAATATTTTGTTCAAAGGTGTACTCATTTCTTCATACTGACCATTCTGACAGACTCTGAGTATAAAGGCAAATCAAAATAAACATAACCCCTGCCTTCAGGGTGATTATAATCTAATGCGAAAAAGAGAAAATAAGCAGAAACTACAAGACAAATATGTAACTATGCATTATGCTAAATGCTATGAATCTAATTTGAATTTCAGGCTCATGGAAAGCCTCTAGAAAAGAAAATATGATTATATAGAGTCGAACTATTCCCTATATTCTTTAAGATTCATGATGCAAATTATGTCACAATGATTAGAAAAGACATTAAATAATGATTAACTAGTTTTAACGCAGTGCTTTCCTCATTTTTGGCACTAGAACCTTTTTCCCATTAAATATATACTCACATTCTAAGGTAAATAATGGAAAGCCTCTAGAAAAGAAAATATGATTATATAGAGTCAAACTATTCCCTATATTGTTTAAGATTCATGATGCAAATTATGTCACAATGATCAGAAAAGACATTAAATAATGATTAACTAGTTTTAACGGTGTGCTTTCCTCATTTTTTGGCACTAGAACCTTTTTCCCATTAAATATATACTCACATTCTAAGGTAAAATTTTCAAGACAACATGGAATGAAAACTATTGCCATACAAGTTACATCAGTTGACACTTTCTAGCCCTTAATTTAAGATTCATGATGCAAATTATGTCACAATGATCAGAAAAGACATTAAATAATGATTAACTAGTTTTAACGGTGTGCTTTCCTCATTTTTTGGCACTAGAACCTTTTTCCCATTAAATATATACTCACATTCTAAGGTAAAATTTTCAAGACAACATGGAATGAAAACTATTGCCATACAAGTTACATCAGTTGACACTTTCTAGCCCTTACCCATGTTCCTGCCCTACTTCTTGTCCCTCTGCAGTTAACGCAGCTACACTCTACATTACTTTGATATAATGGTAATCCTTAAACTTACCTTATCCTCTCACCTCTCCAGATTTCATGTTATTCCTTTTTGCTTTCAAATAGCTGAGAAAAGAAGAGAAGCTAAGGAAAAGGAGAAAAAGAAAGATAAACCCATTTGAATGCAGAGTTCCAAAGAATGGCAAGGAAGATAAGAAAGCCTTCCTCAGTGATCATGCAAAGAAATAGAGGAAAACAATAGAATGGGAAAGACTAGAGATCTCTTCAAGAAAATTAGAGACACCAAGGGAACATTTCATTCAAAGATGAGCACAAAAAAGGACAGAAAAGGTATGGACCTAACAGAAGCAGAATATATTAAGAAGAGCTGGCAAGAATACACAGAACTATACAAAAAAGACCTTCATGACCCAGATAACCATGATGGTGTCATCAATCACCTAGAGCCAGACATTCTAGAATGTGAAGTCAAGTGGGCCTTAAGAAGCATCACTACTAACAAAGCTAGTGGAGGTGATGGAATGCCAGTTGAGCTATTTCAAATCCTAAAAGATGATGCTGTGAAAGTGCTGCACTCAATATGCCAGCAAATTTAAGAAACACAGCAGTAGCCACAAGACTGGAAAAAGTCTGTTTTCATTTTAATCCCAAAGAAAGACAATTCCTAAGAATGGTCAAATTACTGCACAATTGCACTCATCTCACAATGCTAATAAGGTAATGCTCAAAATTCTCCAAGCCAGCCTTCAACAGTATGTGAACCATGAACTTCCAGATGTTCAGGTTGAATTTAGAAAAGTCAGAGAAACCAGCAATCAAATTGCCAACATCTGTTGGGTCATAGAAAAAGCAAGAGAGTCCCAGAAAAACAACTACTTCTGCTTAATTGACTACACTAAAGTTTTTGACTTGTGGATCATAACAAACTGTGGAAAATTCTTCAAGAAGATTGGAATACCAGACCACCTTATCTGCCTACTGAGAAATCTATATATGCAGGTCAAGAATCAACAGTTAGAAGTGAATATGGAAAAACAGACTGGTTCCAAATTGAGAAAGGAGTACATCAAGGCTGTATATTGTCACTCTGTTTATTTAACTTATATGCAGAGTACATCATGTAAAATGCTGGGATGGATGAAGCACAGGCTAGAATCAAGACTGTCAGGAGAAATATCAGTAACTTCAGATATGCAGATGATATCACCCTTATGGCAGAAAGCGAAGAAAAACTAAAGAGCCTCTTGATGAAAGTGAAAGAGGAGAGTGAAAAAGCTGGCTTAAAACTCAATATTCAAAAACAAAGATTTTAGCATCTGGTCCCATCACTCCATGGCAAATAGATGGGGAAACAATGGAACAGTAAGATACTTTATTTTCTTGGGCTCCAAAATCACTGCAGATGGTAACTTTAGACATGAAATTAAAAGATGCTTGTTCCTTGCAAGAAAAGTTATGACCAACCTAGACAGCATATTAAAAAGCAGAGACATTACTTTTTACTTTTTACATACTTTTTACATTGTTAATGCCAACAAATTCCTCTAGTCAAAGCTATGGTTTTTCCTGTAGTCATGTTTGGATGTTAGAGTTGGACTATAAAGAATGTTGAGTGCTAAAGAATTGATGGTTCTGAACTGTGGTGTTGGAGAAGCCTCTTGAGAGTCCCCTGGACTACAAGATCAAACAAGTCAATCGTAAAGAAAACCAGTCCTGGACATTCATTGGAAGGACTGATGCTGAAGCTGAGACCCCAATACTTTGGCCACCTGATGCAATGAACTGACTCATTTGAAAAGACCCTGATGCTGGGAAAGATTGAAGGCAGGAGAAGGGGACAACAGAGAATGAGATGGTTGGTTTCATTACTGACTCGATGGACATAAGTATGAGCAAGCTCCGGGAGTTGGTGATGGACAGGGAAGTCTGGCGTGTTGCAGTCCATTGGGTCACAAAAAGTCTGACATGACTGAGTGACTAAAATGAACTGAATTTAACTTCCTGCTTGGAATACTCCCGTTCTTTTGGTCCCATGAGATGATTCTTAGTCACCACTTACAGTTTAACCTAAATGTTATTTCTTCCATAATTTACCCCCATAAGATGAAGATGCTCTTTTTCCCATATCCTATTGAAATTTTCACATACTTCATCTACAGTAATTATCTTACTTTATTTTACCATACAGTATGTATTTCTTTGTATAAGTGTTCTTCCATAGACTCTAAATTCCTTGAATGCCAGAATTGTGTATTTTAATCTTCACAGTCTTCCTCAAGGTTACTTTTAAAAAAGAGAGTAACCAAATAGAACAAAATGAAAATGAACAGATGAGGAATTTAGAATAACTAAGTAATATAACTCTGCAGTTATTAAAGGCTCAAAATGTCAATAAAAATAGATAATTCAAAACATGCAAAAGATATAGTAAACTTTCATTATCTGCAAAGTACTGAGAAGAGTACATTGAGGAGGGAGTAATTAAGGTCTGTTATTATACATCCAGTGTTTCAAAAGCAATATGTAATTTAAAAAACTTTGCGTTTTTTAAGTCAAATTATGTCAAAAGAAATTACTAGAGCAGAGTCAAAACACTGGCAAAGCCAAAATAATGATCCTGAAATCCTGATCATGTGGGGAAGAAAAAAACAGTACTGAAATGAAATCATTACTGAAGCAAAAGAAATTTCAATGGAAACCTGGTAGGGAGATTTATATTCATATAATATACATTCATATTATATGAATATAAAATATGTATTATTTATGTATAGAATATTAAGTATATTTGAAACAGTCAGGCATACTTTTTCAGATTTGAAAAAAATCACACACAAACATATGTACATATATATATATACACACACACACATATGTATACAATCTGAAAGAATACACTTAAATATAAGAAAAAATATATACCTATGAACAGGGAGAACCATCTACTCAAAATACATCCATTGGTGCTTTTGCCAAAGGAAACAGTTGATGTATTATGGCCACGGAAGCTGGAGAATGGTTAAGGAAAGGAATATACAGAGGTGGTAATAACATCTCTGAAGTTAAATGCAGAGACCCTACTGATTTGTCACTTTCATCTTGAAGTGACCAGAATGATAGCTTTTATTGAGCCCTCTTTGGTTGGGTTTGCATAAATTTTAAACTTTCAGCAAAGTTGCTTCATTAGGTACTATATATACTGAAACCTCAGAAAATATGAAAATATTAACAATTCTTCATGACTATTATTGCTCTGCTACATAGCTATAGTTTTGATCATGTGCCTTTGTGCCTTAGAGGAGCAAACTGGTCAATTTAAAAACAAAACAAATGCATACTTGCTCACTAGGCTTTCTTTACTTACTTACTCCTCCTGAAGATGGTATTTACACTAGCATTACCCAAATTCAATAAAAATTCTTCCTTTCATATGACTGAATCAACCTGAAAGCATGATTCAGTTCTCAACCCCACTAATGATGGTGCATGGGTTATGAGAACACAGTAAAAAACAAACAAAAAAAAAACAAAAAAAATTCATTTCATGTTGTTTTTATTTCAAAAATTGGTTTTAAACTCAATAATTTTGCTATCTTTAAGATTCCTGATAATGAGTGACCTTGAGCATCTTTTCATGTGTTTGTTAGCCATCCGTATGTCTTCTTTGGAGAAATGTCTATTTAGTTCTTTGGCCCATTTTTTGATTGGGTCGTTTATTTTTCTGGAATTGAGCTGTATAAGTTGCTTGTATATTTTTGAGATTAGTTGTTTGTCAGTTGCTTCATTTGCTATTATTTTCTCCCATTCAGAGGGTTGTCTTTATTCCTAAACAAGAAAACAAAGAAATGTATATCCTTAGAGATTAATTTGAGAGCTGAGAAAATCTCAATTGAGAATTGAGATAAAAATAAGCATAGTCAGTGTTCTAGTGCCTCCAGGGAGCAAGAATCTTTTATTCTAGACTAATACTTACTTTTTCCCAGTGTGTCCTATGCACTACATATTCATAAGAACACCCAGTAGTTTATATTAAAACAATAATATAATGTTTAAATCACTATTATAAACAAATCAAATAATTGTAGTTTTATCAGTAAGTTTTTGGACTAGCAACGATTAGCTATCTCAATAAAAATTCTCAGCAACTCTCAAGACATCACCATCAAACATCTGTGTCCCAACAGTGTCATTCATGTCTCAAGACTTTCTTTTCAGCACTACATCCCTTAAACTTAGGGCTCCAGGCATTATTTGTTTCATGTCCTCTAAAATATCAAACTCTTTGGAGCTTCTCACAAGCTGATTTCTTCTCATCTTGGTAACTACCTTCCCATAGTCTCAGTTTATATGACAGCTCTTGTTGGAAGCCTCTTCTGGTATTTTTAATCCAATGGTAGGAATGTTTCATGTATGAATCTCCTTAGACTAGTGCATGTCCCATAGCAAAGAAGCATGATTTTACTGAAACTATTCAATCATTTATCTGCCAGAGGAGGCTAAGTTTTCTGTGTTTAGGGACCTTAGTCACCCTGTTCATCAGCCTTTTTCTAGGACCTAGCAGCATGACTTATCAGAAGACTATCAAAGAGTTCAGATGAGAAATGATGGTAGTGGTGACATAAAAATATCTCCCAACTGATCAAAACCACCGTGAACTCTCCCTTCCTTAAATATGTCTAGTAGTCTAGCTAATTTTTGTTTCTCATTGACTACTTATCATATGTAAGTTTATATTATTTATAGATAACTTCATATTACAGATGAGGAATATGGGACCCAGAAAAATTGGAAGATTTATGAAAAACCACTCAGGTAGTGAGTACTACCATTAGATTAGCATCCATGTCTCTCACCATGGGTTTTATACTGTATCATAAAATTTCATTTCTATAACTAATGTTCATTCTTCTAGAGGGCAGCAAGGTATATATCTCCTGTTACTAGGTCACTCCTGTTATTATGTCACATAGTAGTTAAGGAAATATTTGATTATATTAAATAATTATTTTTAATTGAAAAAATTAGACTTTCATTTTATTTATATTTTATGTATTCATTTTATTAATTTTATGTATTTTTAATTTAATTTAAATTGTCACTCTCCTTCAAAAGAAATATCTGTGAACTATTTTTGATTTATTTTTAATAGGAGGATAATTGCTTTACAACATTGTGTCAGTTTCTGCCATACATCAACATGAATCAGCCATAGATATACATATGTCTCCTCCCTCTTGAACCTCCCTCCCACCTCTCACTCCATCCCATCCCTCTAGGTTGTCGGAAAGCACCAGGTTTGACCTCCCTGCATTATATAGCAAATTCCCACTGGTTATCTATTTTATATATGTTAATATACATGTTTCAATATTACTCTTTGAATTTGTCCCTCCCTCTCCTTCCCCCACTGTGCCCACAAGTCTGTTCTCTGTTTCTGCATCTCCATTCAGTTCAGTTCAGTTCAGTTCAGTCACTCAGTCATGTCCGACTCTTTGTGACCCCATGAATCACAGCACGCCAGGCCTCCCTGTCCATCACCAACTCCTGGAGTTTCCCCAAACTCATGTGCATCGAGTTGGTGATGCCATCCAGCCATCTCATCCTCTGTCATCCCCTTCTCCTGCCCCCAATCCCTCACAGCATCAGAGTCTTTTCCAATGAGTCAACTCTTCACATCAGGTGGCCTAAGTATTGGAGTTTCAGCTTTAGCATCAGTCCTTCCAATGAATGCCCATTGCTGTCCTGTAAATAGGTTTATAAGTACCATCTTTTTATATTCCATATATATGCAATAATATACGATATTTGTTTTTCTCTTTCTGACTTACTTTATATAAAAGGCTTTAGGTTTGTCTACCTCATTGTAACTGACTCAAATGCATTCCTTTTTATGGTTACATCATATTTCATTGTATATATGTACTACAACTTCTTTATCCATTTATCTATCAATGAAAATCTAGGTTGCTTCCATTGTAAATAGTGCTGCAGTGAACACTAGGGTATATGTGTCTCTTTCAATTATGGTTTCCTCAGGATATATGCCCAGTAGTGGGACTGCTGGGTTATATGTTAGTTTTCTTTCTAGTTTTTTAAGGACTCCCCATTCTGTGCTCCATAGTAGCGGCATCAATTTACATTTCCACCAACAAAGCAAAAGGGTTCCCTTTTCTCCACACCTTCTCCAGCATTTACTGCTTGCAGATTTTTTGTTGATGGCCATTCTGACCAGTGTAAGGTAATACCTCACTACAGTTTTGACTTGAATTTCTCTAATAATGAGCAAGGCTATGCATCTTTTCATGTGTTTATTAGCCATCTGTATCTCTTCTTTGGAGAAATGTTTATTTAGGTCTATTGCCTACTTTTTGATTGGGTTGTTTTTCTGGTATTGGGCTGCATCAGCTGCTTGTATAATTTGGAGATTAAACCTTTGTCAGTTGTTTCACTTGCTATTATTTTCTCCCATTCTGAAGGTTGTCTCTTCACCTTTTTATAGTTTCCTTTGCTGTGCAAAAGCTTTTAAGTTTAATTAGGTCCCACTTGTTTATTTTCATTTTGTCATCCTCCAAAGAAATCTCAGGCAGGTACATTATTTACCAGGTCTTCTCAGTCATAATGTTACATATTTCAAACATTTTAAATGTTAGTTAAAGAAAATAACCAAAACTCAAAATTCATACAAGTTTGCACTTCTCCATTAATTTGATGTTGCTTAAGGCCTGGAAGCATGCAGTGTTGAAGGAATGTGTAGATATAGATTCTCTTCATAATCCATCACTCACTAGCTATTATTTCTGACTCACAGAGTCAGGCTGAGGGATTAAGTAGAAATGGGTACAGTTTTTCATGACTAGTTTAGTCATGATCTGGCTTTGGAGTTCTCTGGGGCTGGAAGATGCTTAAAGATAATGTTACCTTATGTGATCACTTTAAGGGAATTTTCCTGATGGTAAATTCCAATTCTGAAGAAAATAGTGTCTCTTTCAATTAATTATTTTCAAATTCCTCCTCAGCTGCTATATTGTCATCCCACTAGGAAACCATTTAAAAATTTGAGGCAGCACTCCTTCTAAAGTTTTCCAGGACAATTCCTTTCTTAATGGTCCACGTTTAGGATATGGAACTGCATGTGTTTGACCCCTACACACTAGTTTATAGAGTTCCCTCCTAGTACAGTCTTGTATCTGCCTCTGCTCTCCTATCTCAGGCCACTTAGTCACTGATTCATTATAGCAAACACATATTAACATCAGAGTTGTCTGTTTAATGTCCCCTGCACTAAAGCATCCCTTTTACATGCCGAAATGCCATTACTTCCAATTTCCCCAAACTTAATTACTTAAAAGAGTTGAAATTGATCATATCTAATGACAAAAAGATAGGTTTTTAATAATGTCTAAATATCAGCTGCAAGTGGGATGGTTTGTCCATATCTCACTATAGTACAGATAGGTATTAGTACTATGTATTGTTCTTGGCTTTGAAATTTCAACTGATTTTATGAGTCTCTTTAAAATTCTATATTGTAATTCACTAATTTTAGTTAGCATTTGTTGATTGATTCAGATGAGTCAAACCCTTAGTTAAGCATGTTCTACATGCATTATCTTATTTGTCATTTATTTCACATCTTTTTAAAAGTTTTTATTATTACCTTCACTTGAAGAGTTAAGAAAGCAAAGTGCTAAAGAGGTAAAGAAACAAATGCACTCCAGGAAGGAAAGCTAATAAGTGGTACAAGCATTTGAATTCAATGCCAGCTAGTCTCACGTTAAAGCCCAAGTATCTAATATTATGCTAAGATCTATCTGATCTTATGAAGGACAAGAGAACAGGAAAGTTTAAGAGAGAGGAAAATAGAGCAGCTTGTAGTACAAAAAGAGTGAAAGAGAGAAAA
>SJYX01012531.1:1031605-1045415 GCA_006410675.1 Oreotragus oreotragus | reverse complement strand
TTCGTAGTGATGCTTTCTAAGGCCCACTTGATTTCACATTCCAGGAGTCTGGCTTTAGGTGAGTGATCACACCATTGTGATTATCCGGGTCGTGAAGATCTTTTTTGTACAGTTCTTCTGTGTATTTTTGCCACCTCTTCTTAATATCTTCTGTTTCTGTTAGGTCCATACCATTTCTGTCCTTTATCGAGCCCATCTTTGCATGAAATGTTCCCTTGGTATCTCTAATTTTCTTGAAGAGATCTCTAGTCTTTCCCATTCTGTTCTTTTCCTCTATTTCTCTGCTACCTAACCCTATATTACTTGCCTAAGCCAAATTGTGAGTGATTTACAATGACTTCACTGTACATATCTTTGCGACAACATTGTTATTTTGGCTTCCTTTAATATTATACAGTTTCTAAATATCCAAAAATGAATATTTCATTTTTTCTTGTAATTACCTCCAATATACTTAGCAAAAATAATTCCTTGTATAATTTTCTTCTTAAAGACTATAATCCTAGAATCTTAAGAATCTTCTGTCAAATGTATCATCTCATAGATTATAATTCATAGTGCTATATTTCAATCCCTGTGTTGGAAAGATCCCATGGAGAAGGGCATGGCAACCCACTCTAGTATTATTGCCTGGAGAATCCTCATGAACAGAGGAGCCCAGTGGGCTAAAGTCCATGGGGTCACAAAGAGTCAGACACAACTGAGTGACTAAGCACAGCACAGTACATACTTGTATACTTAAGAATGATGTGTTCACTCAGTTCCAGAAAAGTAGGCTTCTTCTTAAGAGAAGAATTACTCTATTTTGCACATCAGTAATAAAAAATATTAGAGTGTGCCTTGATTTCAGGGGACTCCTAAGGGTTCTCTTTTTGTCATCATATTATTTTAGAAGAGAAAAAGTTGAAGTGTCAATCTATGTCTACATTTCATAAATGACCAAAATTATTTTATAATTATCTTCCTCCAGAAGCAAGGGTAAGAGGGGTCAGTATATATAAAAAATTACTGACTATTTAGGATCAGTTTCTGTAACATTTTTAGTTAACAATTTGTCAAGAACCAGATCTAATTTTTATTCATTAATAGGACCCAATCAGAACTATACATATTTTTAAATTTATAGGCAGTATCAAACACTACTTATACAAGATAAAATCATTGCAGCAAAAATAAATAGACTGTCACTCAGCTGGTTGAGATTTGGGAAAAAGATGAGAGGTATAAATCAGGATTCTGAGATGTACCAGTGAGCATACTCTGATGGACAGGAGCCTGAAGGTAGAGCATGCCCTAAGAGAGCTGCAGCGGAATTCAGGAAGAGCTATTGCTACCAGATAAATGGCGCATAAAACTTAGCACTCTCCCATGTACACTCCCATAACCACAAGCCAAAAACAAAACCTGAAGCCCCAGGAACAGTCTGGATATGGTCTAAAAATTAAGATTATGCCCTTTTCCAGCTACAGCCATGGTTATATGAGTGCTAAGTTGCTTCAGTCATGTCTCAACTCTTTGCAACCCTATAGACTGTGGCTCACCAAGCTCCTCTGTCCATGTGATTCTCCAGGCAATAATGCTGGAGTGGGCTGTCACGTCCTCCTGCAGGGGTTCTTCCTGACCCAGGGATCAAGGTGGATGCTTGACCACTAGCGCCTCCTGGGAAGCTAGGGTAAGAAACAATTGTCTTGCAGAAGGAGATATGAAAGTGAAATTGAAAGTTGCTCAGTGGTGTCCCACTCTTTGTGAAACCATGGACTATACAGTCGATGGAATTCTCTAGGCCAGAATACTGGAGTGGGTAGCCATTCCCTTCTCCATGGGATCTTCCCAACCCAGGAATCGAACTGGGGTCTCCTGCAATGCAGGTGGATTCTTTACCAACTGAGCTATCAGGGAAGCCCAGAAAGAGATATGGGATGGAGTAATGGGTGATGAAAACAAGCTTGGAAACAAACACATTTTCTTGCTTGGTATATCATATCCAATAAAACAGAACTCTATTAGTGTACTTTGTCTTTTGGTTGAAGAAACTGAGAGAGCTAGTTGCATTCAGTTCAGTTCAGTCGCTCAGTCATGTCCGACTCTTTGTGACCCCATGAATCGCAGCACGCCAGGCCTCCCTATCCATCACCATCTCCCGGAGTTCACTCAGACTCACGTCCATCGAGTCCGTGATGCCATCCAGCCATCTCATCCTCAGTCGTCCCCTTCTTCTCCTGCCCCCAATCCCTCCCAGCATCAGAGTCTTTTCCAATGAGTCAACTCTTCGCATGAGGTGGCCAAAGTACTGGAGTTTCAGCTTTAGCATCATTCCTTCCAAAGAAAACCCAGGGTTGATCTCCTTCAGAATGGACTGGTTGGATCTCCTTGCAGTCCAAGGGACTCTCAAGAGTCTTCTCCAACACCACAGTTCAAAAGCATCGATTCTTCGGCGCTCAGCTTTCTTCACAGTCCAAATTTCACATCTATACATGACCACAGGAAAAACCATAGCCTTGACTAGGCGGACCTTAGTCGGCAAAGTAATGTCTCTGCTTTTGAATATACTATCTAGGTTGGTCATAACTTTTCTTCCAAGGAGTAAGCATCTTTTAATTTCATGGCTGCAGTCACTATCTGCAGTGATTTTGGAGCCCCAAAAAATAAAGTCTGACACTGTTTAAGGAGTTGCTGAACATCACACTTCTACACATCAAGTACATAAAATTTTCAATGATTTAATACTGTTTCATTGTTCCCAAATATAAAAGTCAAGATAGAGAATATTTTCTTTTACATCCAAAGAAGAAAGTTCTAGGCTTTTCATCTCTTTCCTCTTTTTTTGAAAGAGCACCGATTTCAAAATGTGACATAAAGACTATCTACATGAGAGTCAACTGGGATGTTTGTTAATAAAACATATTCCTGGGCCTCAACTCAAATCTACTAGGAAGACTCTTCTAGGGCAGACATAGGTAATCAGTATCTTTCCTTCCTTTTCTCTTTCATTTTAAATTTATTTTAAAATAATCATCTTGCAGAATTTTTCTGTGCCCTACATTCTGAGAATCACTGTTATGAGTCAGTGACTTTCAACCTTATTGACTACCTACATTCAATACATACTTTATATTAGGAATGAGTAAATATACAAATGAAGCAAAGTTCATAAGACAACACTTGCTTCTGACATGATTTTATATTTTCTATTCCCTTTACTTTAAAATGTATTTTATTTAATAACCTACTAGAAAACAACACACAGTTTGAAAACTACTGTTAAACAGATGTAAGTTTTGTGATTTTATCTACAAGCATCCACTGAGCGGTAACTTTCTAACTCTATAATTTTAATCTCAAATATTTGGAAATCTTGTGGATTTACCACTCACATTTCAAATAGACACTTGAATAAATCATCACTGCTTATACTGAGTTATGCTTAAACATCCCTGGAATTCACAATATATCCTAGAATTGAAACTGCAAAGTTCTGTATCAGGGAAACAGAATAGACACTAAGGATTTCAGTATGTCTGGTTGAACCCGGAAATTCTTTAATCTATGACTTAGTAAGGGTTTATAGAAATGTGTTGGCTTCCCCGTTCCTAGTAACTCAAATCAAGTAAAAGCTGAGATGGCAGTCAGGAAGTTAGGACAGGCAAAACGAACAGGGAAATAAAACAAAAATATCTTTAGTAGTTGATTGAGAGCACTCACCAAGACATCTATCTGGCTTGACATCAGCAGAAAAGCATTATCCATGTTACTGATTTTTCATTTCCAGTCAGATACAAGTCTTTGTATTATAACACATGAGCTAAACTGCTGAATGAAAGTTAACTGGGCAGAGTATGAGACTAACCCTAACAAAACTGCTCAACAAATTAATGTCTCCTTTAAGACCCCATCTTGAATTCTTATAAATTAATTTTATTTGGAGAATTGTCACTTACATGTTTTACATGCTGCCATTTAATTGTACTGTCTAAAGTGGATAAACCCATTAAGATCTGGAAATTAATTTATTTCTCTGGTCATAAAATCCACTTTTTAAAAGCCTGTCCTTCCTCATTTTAAAAATTCCACTCATTAATTCAAAAATATTTGTCATATTCATTCATTAAATTTTTAGATTCCATATACAAATGAAAACAGTCTTTCTCTGACTTACTTCACTAAGCATAATACCCAAGTTCATCCAAAAAATTAAAACAAATGATTATAACAAAACAAACAGACTTACAGATAAAGCACAAACTAGTGAGTTCCAGGAGGAAAAGGGTAGGGGGAGGGGCAAGGCAAGGGAAGAGGATTAAGAGGTACAAACTATTAGGTATAAAATAGATAAGATACAAGGATATAATATTCAGCACAGAAATATAGTCAATATTTTATAATAAATTAAAATGGAGCATAACCTATAAAAATATCAAAAAACTCTGTTACACACCTAAAACTAATGTAATATTTTAGATTTACTATACTTCAATTTTAAAAAGAAATTTTAAAAATTTGTCCTTTGTGCTATTTTCTGTGTAAGTTCTGGAGAGAGAGTCAAGAATATAACAAATGAAAGCAACTTCAATGAATTTACAGTATGTTTTATTGATTTTACCTGCGTATGCTTAAAAATGTCTTAATTATCATATGATTTATATCTCATTTAATTATTTGGTCTCACATAGACTGGCTGAATTGGAGATCAGCATCCCTTAGAATATAATTATGCCTGCTAGAATCATCTCAGCTGACTTTTTATTTCAGCTGATGTTCTCCTTTGTTACTGCCTGTCTTCATGTTTCTCATGGTCCATACCTCTTCTCTCCAAAGTATAGCTGATATTTGTCTCTCAGTAAAATTATCATCAGACTTATCCCTCAATTGCTTATAGAAATTTTTCATTTATTCCTCATGGTAATATTTGACACTCAAATTTCATCACAAATTTACTGTTCTCTGGTAAGAATTGTGCAACAACTCGGAACTGGCTAATCACATCTCAGATATTACATAANAAGCAAAGTTCATAAGACAACACTTGCTTCTGACATGATTTTATATTTTCTATTCCCTTTACTTTAAAATGTATTTTATTTAATAACCTACTAGAAAACAACACACAGTTTGAAAACTACTGTTAAACAGATGTAAGTTTTGTGATTTTATCTACAAGCATCCACTGAGCGGTAACTTTCTAACTCTATAATTTTAATCTCAAATATTTGGAAATCTTGTGGATTTACCACTCACATTTCAAATAGACACTTGAATAAATCATCACTGCTTATACTGAGTTATGCTTAAACATCCCTGGAATTCACAATATATCCTAGAATTGAAACTGCAAAGTTCTGTATCAGGGAAACAGAATAGACACTAAGGATTTCAGTATGTCTGGTTGAACCCGGAAATTCTTTAATCTATGACTTAGTAAGGGTTTATAGAAATGTGTTGGCTTCCCCGTTCCTAGTAACTCAAATCAAGTAAAAGCTGAGATGGCAGTCAGGAAGTTAGGACAGGCAAAACGAACAGGGAAATAAAACAAAAATATCTTTAGTAGTTGATTGAGAGCACTCACCAAGACATCTATCTGGCTTGACATCAGCAGAAAAGCATTATCCATGTTACTGATTTTTCATTTCCAGTCAGATACAAGTCTTTGTATTATAACACATGAGCTAAACTGCTGAATGAAAGTTAACTGGGCAGAGTATGAGACTAACCCTAACAAAACTGCTCAACAAATTAATGTCTCCTTTAAGACCCCATCTTGAATTCTTATAAATTAATTTTATTTGGAGAATTGTCACTTACATGTTTTACATGCTGCCATTTAATTGTACTGTCTAAAGTGGATAAACCCATTAAGATCTGGAAATTAATTTATTTCTCTGGTCATAAAATCCACTTTTTAAAAGCCTGTCCTTCCTCATTTTAAAAATTCCACTCATTAATTCAAAAATATTTGTCATATTCATTCATTAAATTTTTAGATTCCATATACAAATGAAAACAGTCTTTCTCTGACTTACTTCACTAAGCATAATACCCAAGTTCATCCAAAAAATTAAAACAAATGATTATAACAAAACAAACAGACTTACAGATAAAGCACAAACTAGTGAGTTCCAGGAGGAAAAGGGTAGGGGGAGGGGCAAGGCAAGGGAAGAGGATTAAGAGGTACAAACTATTAGGTATAAAATAGATAAGATACAAGGATATAATATTCAGCACAGAAATATAGTCAATATTTTATAATAAATTAAAATGGAGCATAACCTATAAAAATATCAAAAAACTCTGTTACACACCTAAAACTAATGTAATATTTTAGATTTACTATACTTCAATTTTAAAAAGAAATTTTAAAAATTTGTCCTTTGTGCTATTTTCTGTGTAAGTTCTGGAGAGAGAGTCAAGAATATAACAAATGAAAGCAACTTCAATGAATTTACAGTATGTTTTATTGATTTTACCTGCGTATGCTTAAAAATGTCTTAATTATCATATGATTTATATCTCATTTAATTATTTGGTCTCACATAGACTGGCTGAATTGGAGATCAGCATCCCTTAGAATATAATTATGCCTGCTAGAATCATCTCAGCTGACTTTTTATTTCAGCTGATGTTCTCCTTTGTTACTGCCTGTCTTCATGTTTCTCATGGTCCATACCTCTTCTCTCCAAAGTATAGCTGATATTTGTCTCTCAGTAAAATTATCATCAGACTTATCCCTCAATTGCTTATAGAAATTTTTCATTTATTCCTCATGGTAATATTTGACACTCAAATTTCATCACAAATTTACTGTTCTCTGGTAAGAATTGTGCAACAACTCGGAACTGGCTAATCACATCTCAGATATTACATAAATTCAACCTTAAAAAGTAAATAAACCCTTAATAACAAAATAAATTTTACTATAGAAATAATGCAGGGTTCACAATTAAAGTTACTTTATGATTACTCAGACTCAGTACATTTAAGAAAATTAATCCCTTAAGTAAAAATTATTTTACCAAATATCTCAATCTTCTTTTGGACATATTTTTATTATACCTATATAAACTCAATTTGTATGCTCCCGTAAATTGTTCATCATATTTGATAAACCAGCAAAGACCAAATCTTTGGGAAGTAAAAACATTGAATGCCAGAGTATAATTAAAGAGAAGTATATATTCAGAGTCTAGTCTCAATTTACAAATGAATAACTGAGAAGGCTAAAGGAGTTTTGTATGCCATTCATTTTGGTATCTGGTCACAGAGTCACTTTGGGTAAGCTTAACCACTGGTATTCAGGGTAGACCAAAAGCACTGGTTGCCGATCAAGTTTATAGATACAAATAAGGGCTTAAGCACTAGAGGTTAGAATAAATATAGAAGATTAACCTAACACCAGAATCTTTGTGCAGTGTTAACAAATGATGAGAATTTTCAATTAAGTGAAGGTTATTCTTACCCTCCAGCCTACAAGGGAAGCATGTCAACATGTGGGATTCAAATGGGTCCAGGTTCAAGCAAAGAAGAATTTAGTAGGAAAGAATGATACTCTCCCCAAATACTTTGTGTATTTGATATAAATATATTTAAATAAAGTACATCTATTGAGCAATACCATTTTCTTCTTTAAAAAATATGGAAACATACAATTTAGAGAAGCAGAAAATAAAAGAAAGAAAATTTCTTATCATTTAAAGTACTGTTATTGTTAAACACTTTTATCAAGGTGTCACAGAAACAAAGGATGTTCCAGGATATATTCAAAGTGATAATTCGCGTGCCCTCAAANAATGGAAACATACAATTTAGAGAAGCAGAAAATAAAAGAAAGAAAATTTCTTATCATTTAAAGTACTGTTATTGTTAAACACTTTTATCAAGGTGTCACAGAAACAAAGGATGTTCCAGGATATATTCAAAGTGATAATTCGCGTGCCCTCAAAACAGCCTATATTTGGCTGGCTGTCAATCCAAGCAATAAGCATCCTTTCTTCCTCACTCTAACAATCCTTTTACTCTGGACACTCACACTCAAATTTCCGTTGCTAGACAAAAGAGTTCATAATTTCTGCAGGCAAACATCCAACTTCATTACTACCCTTTCTACCTGTTCACTGCCACCTTTCGATAGCTACCTGACAAACATCCTTCTCTTCATAATTAATTAAACAAAACCTACCTTTGTTAAAGAAAGAGTTCTACAAATATTCCTAATCTATGATTTACAATTATTATTTTAATTAACATGAGTTTCAACCAACATATATCATTTAGATATTCACATGCATTCTAAATAAAATTCCAAAAGATTTTCATTAATGTTCATTTCTATATGAAAATTAAATTCTGAGTCCATATTATTACAAGATTAAAATTAGAAACCTCTAAGGCTTATAGGTAAAATAATAACAACTGTTTGCCCAAGAACATTTTGTCTAACTTTTCCACACTATATTTTCACTAATGAAAATATGAGATCAGTTGACAATCCTGAGTGCTGGCAGCTCTATGACGTAAAGTTGAAAATGACAGGATATATACTGACTAGCACAAAGGGAATTCTACACCTAGACAGAGATGCTTAGTGGAAGTCATGAATTCAGGTATGATGAAAGAATTTTTATCTTTAATTGTGGTCCAAATGGAGAACAGAACACTTGAAATTTTCTGACTGCATCAAAATTTAAAGACATTGAGTAGAAAATCATAACTGTGAAAACACATGACATAAATATTTTAGAATACACATCTAGAGTAAACAGTTATCCCATGAAAATTATGCAACTCTCAACCAAATATATTAAATAAGTGAAGATGTATGAGCTATTTCAGTCTGGATGAAGTGGTCCCACTGGTTTTATTTTCTGGGGAATTCTCTAAAAGATATTTTTTTAAGAGAGAAAGTAAAATCAGTTAAGGTGCAGTAAGTCCTTAAAGGTCTTAATACCCATCACCATATGTAATGATTAATTACTGATAGCATAAAGTTGAAGTTGCTGATATGTTTTAAAGGAATATGATAATACTCTAATCCTGTTATAAGTGCTAAATAAACAATCACAGGTTATGGAGTAGAGTATAATTTGCAGGAATCTAGCTTCTCAGACATAATCCAGAAAGCAGCTACATCACCTTTCACTTCTACTCTCTGATCCTTCTCTTCCCATACCAATTACAGAACATAAAAGATCAGGAAATGGGCAGGCAAATACCTATTCTTGGTTTGGTAGACAAAAACTTACTTCCTGCTGGTATAAACCTTACGAATTCATGCTGATGCCTGAGATGAAGTTGCCCATTTTCCAGTATGAGATTGATGGTACTTCTTGTTCTCTCATGCTAGAGGACATTCAGAGATAATCTTTTCCTACCTATGACCTCAGATCTGGAATAGTAGTCTTTCCTCAACTGCATTTTCATTTTAAGGAGAAAACTCATGCTGGATAGGTTGCCTCCGACCAGAGACTCTAAAGAAGGGCAGACATTGTCTTCTTGGCAGCTATATCACAGGTGCCACAACCTAAGATTATTCGCTGGAATGTCCCATCCCAGGAGGTTTAACCTGGAGCGAGTAATAGTAACAAGAATGGACAGAATTAATTTCAATGGTGGTGG
Organism: Oreotragus oreotragus; assembly: GCA_006410675.1. Classification (NCBI taxonomy): domain Eukaryota; kingdom Metazoa; phylum Chordata; class Mammalia; order Artiodactyla; family Bovidae; genus Oreotragus; species Oreotragus oreotragus. The sequence continues at coordinate 1,035,809 of SJYX01012531.1, read as the reverse complement.
CAAAAGCAGCAGATCCAGGGTTCTACAACATTGCTGCCAGTATCTAATACTAAAGTTTCCTATAAAGAAATGCAAATTAATACACTGTCCAAATAACTTTTACCTCAAAATTAGAAATATCAAAAGGCTCCCAGTACACACTTTGGTTAGGTATATCAAAATAGGCTAGGGATGTTGTAGAAAGAAAACTCCAGAAGCACAGTGGCCTCCACTCTGGTCTTGGAAGCAGACTCTGCTCATGGTGGTTACTTAGAAACAAAGTCTGAATGAGAAGCCAACAATATCACCACTGCACGTTGCCTCTAGAGAGTGTTACACTGGTACTTATGTAACATACACATCACTTCTGATCTATCATTAAACAGAACTATCCAGATGGCCTCATCCAGTCCAAAGGTGGCTAGGAAATGCATTCTCGGCAATGTGCTTAGAATATAGAAAAACAGAAATATTATACAAAGAGCATTGATTATAACAATTTGTTTTTATTTTTATAGCTCTGATATGTTTTCATGAAGCTTTGAAGCAAATATTGATTGGTTTTTAAAAATTCAATCCTATTGACTGACTTGATTGCCACAGTGAGACCAAGGGAAATATATCTCCTTCTTTCTCCTCTAAATAGATACTCTAATTATTCAGCTTTAATAAAGTCAGATTTCTACCCCATCCCAAGGCAGTAACCAGGGGTCAATAATTCCTTTGCTTTGAATTGGTCGTTTTCCCTGCCCTTTCCAGCATCTCTTCTGTACTCACAAGAAAGGGTCAAGTCTGAGTTAGGAGACAAATCACAGGGCTAGCCCATACATTGGCACCCATCAGTCAACAGGCAGTTCATGTCCCTGCTCCTTCCTTTACCAATAATTCTCTCCTCATCTGGTCAGATCTGTGAAACATATCACTGATACAACAATGGGTCCAATGTCCAGAAAAACTGCTGCTGCTGCTAAGTCGCTTCAGTCGTGTCCAACTCTGCGACCACACAGACAGCAGCACACCAGTCTCCTCCATCCCTGGGATCCTCCAGGCAAGAATACTGGAGTGGGTTGCCATTTCTTTCTCCACCAGAATAACTAAAGCATTTTACACTTCCTGGAAGAGCAATTTGGACCACTGGCATACCTGTTAATAAAGGTGAAAATAACAGCAACTTTATGGTGTCTCCCTTGCTTATACAGCTCAAAAGGAAAGGAATAACTCTAAAAAGATCAAGACTAGAAAATTATAGATTTCTCCACAACAAGGTGAGAGTATTTTGCCAACAAAAGGCAGACTAATTTGGGTATTTGGTTACCAAACAGGCAAACTAAGAAAGGCATTATTGCTGCTCACAAAATATCAATACATAGAGAACTCCAACTTCAAGGCACAGGTTATAATTGCACTTCCGGTCCCCTTGTGGTTGGTACCAGATAAGACTAACTTGCCAATGAGTTATGAGCTAAGTCACACATTACTTCTGAACTGGAGGACTCAATGGCTGGTGTAAGATCTTCTCAAGTCCAACCCACTATTTCAAGATACATGTCACTGCACTGGTCCAGATCATCATAATTTTCCCCTTAATAATGGCAACAGTGTCCTAGCTGGTCTCCCATTACTAACTCTTGTTCATTTGGGGATAAAAATCATTTTTTAAAACAAATTGGATTATTTAATCCTCCTCTCCTTTAATACTTGCCAACAGTTTCACTACCGTGAAAAGAAATGCCTAGTAAGTACCTATAACATTAACAATGTACTGAACAATTTGGACCATGGTACCAAATCTAAAGCTTACCAGATTCTTAGAAATGACTGCTTCCTCTTTCTTGGTCTGTTGCAGACAATTTTTACTGACACCACTAACTTTATTCTCCATAATGGTTTGTCACTTCCAGAGACCATTTTAAAATATTAACTGTATTATGCAATTTTTATTTCTTAAAATCTATTAGTGATTTCTAATCAGTTATGGTTCCAAGTGTCTTCTAAAATTCTTAGAAGTATTTTGTGTACACATGAAAACTTTTAATTTTGGCTTTGCAGTTTCTTTTAAGTCAATAGATAAAATATTTAAAAATTTTGCCTTTAAAATAGAAGCCATAGGATGTGAACTACCAGCAGGTTATGGAGATAAAGCAAGTAGTCAGCCTTTCTCTCATTCAGGCTACACTAGCTATGTTAATTTGCTCATTCTAAGTCACTAAGTACTAAATATATACCCATAAATGACCACCAATTAAACAATGAAAATATTGACATAGAGTTACACTAAAAAGATGAAATATAGTAAAGATTTTATGTAATTAACGATTTATTTGGGATAGGCTTTCAACACACAAAATGTGTTATTTGCAGATAAGCACTTCAAACTGCAGTGACCTCTTATTTATTATATCAAGTTGCTCTCAAACAAGAACATTGTTAAAATGAACCATGGAGCACTTTAATGCAAATCTGAAAAATTTCAAATATAAAAATTTAAGAGATTTTTATGACATATCAAAGATGCATTTTAATTGGTATATCAAATATACGTTTGACAGAAAATTCATAATTATCCCATAAATAATGTTAAGATATATATTATTAATCCAATAAAAAGATAAAATCCTGCCTTATATTTTGATTTAATTTTAAATCAATTTTATTTTACTTTTAATAATAAAGCAAAATGCCTTTATCTAAAGTTGCCATATTACATTAAAAATGATTAAATGAGCTATTATTATTAAAGACATGCCATAATGTAAAAGGTACAAAAGTAAAGTATTATTAAAACATGCTAACCTGAAAAATAGTTCAGGATCATTTAACTTTTCAATTTTCCCTCTATCTCCAATCCCTCTGCCTGTTCCCCAAAAGACTACTATCAAATTACTTGTTTTTGTTCTTTCATAGAAACGCCAAAATCTTTAGCTCTCTTTGTATCTGGAATGGTCTCTTCAATCATTTGGAAAAGCCTTTTGATATTGACTCTCTCATCATAAACAATGTCATTCAACACTCTACACATAAAAACAAGCATAGAGATAAATGGGACAGAACAGGCAACCTGTATATAAACCTAAGCACATAGAGTCAACTTATTTTCCACAAAGGTGCTATGAATACACAATAAGAAAGCTTGGTTGTTTCAGCAGTCTTGAAAATACTGGATATCCACATGCAAAAGAATAAAATCAGGCCCTTATCTTAAACCATATATAAATATCAACTCAATGATTAAAGACTTAAATGTAAGACCAGAAATGGTGAAAATACTAGAAGAAAACATAGGGGAGAACTCCTTGACATTGGTCTTGACAATGATCTTTTTGGATATGACACCTAAAGCACAATCAACAAACCAAACATAAACAAGTGAAATGATATCAAACTAAAACGTTTTAGAAAGCAAAGGAAACAACAAAATGAAAAGGCAGCAGACTACAGAATAGGAGAAAACACTTATAAATCATATATATATCTAATAGGGGTTAGTATCCAAAGTATATAAGGAAATTCTTACAACTCAAGATCAAAAAAATCAAATTATATAATTAGAAAACAGGCAAAGGATCTGAATAGACATTTTTCCAAAGAAAACACACAAATGGCCAGCAGGCATAATAATTGATGCTCAATATCACCAATCATCAGGAAATAGGAATCAAAATCACAATGAAATATCACCTTACAACTGTCAGGATGACTATCACCAAAAAGTCAAAAGATATTAAGTGTTGGCAAGGATGTGTAGAAAATGGAACATTTGTATACCATTGATAGGAATGTAAATTGGTATAGCTACTACGGAAAACAGTTTGGAAGTTTCTGAAAAAATTATAAAAGAACTACCATCAGTTCAGTTCAGTCGCTCAGTCATGTCCGACTCTTTGCGACCCCATGAATCACAGCACGCTAGGCCTCCCTGTTCATTTCCATCTCTCAGAGTTCACTCAGACTCACGTCCTTTGAGTCCGTGATGCCATCCAGCCATCTCATCCTCGGTCGTCCCCTTCTCCTCCTGCCCCCAATCCCTCCCAGCATCAGAGTCTTTTCCAATGAGTCAACTCTTCTCATGAGGTGGCCAAAGTACTGGAGTTTCAGCTTTAGCATCATTCCTTCCAAAGAAATCCCAGGGTTGATCTCCTTCAGAATGGACTGGTTGGATCTCCTTGCAGTCCAAGGGACTCTCAAGAGTCTTCTCCAACACCACAGTTCAAAAGCATCACTTCTT
>SJYX01012531.1:977485-1026031 GCA_006410675.1 Oreotragus oreotragus | reverse complement strand
TGTGTCTCTTTTGCTGTCTTGCATACAGGGTCCTCATTACCATCTTTCTAAATTCCTTATATATGTGTTAGGATGCTGTATTGGTGTTTTTCTTTCTGGCTTACTTCACTCTGTATAATCGGTTCCAGTTTCATCCATCTTATCAGAACTGAAAGCTGTGGTACATATACACAATGGAGTATTACTCATCTTCCCTTTTATAGCAACCACTGTTCTTCATTCTAGGTTTGGCTTATATTTAGATTCCCTATGTAAGTGATATTTTGCCATTTTTGTCTTTCTCTGTCTGGCTTATTTCACTAAACATAATGGTCTCAAGATTCATCCACGTTGTCACAAATGGTAGTTCTTTATTTCTCATGGCTGAATAATATTCCATTATGTATACATACCACATTTCTTATTTATTCATCAGTAATGGACACCTACGTTGTTTCTACATCTTGGTTAATATAAAAAATGCTGAAATGAACAAGGGAGTACAGATATCATTAACATTTATATTTTCATTCCTTTTGGGTTGAAAGGAAAGAAGTGGGGTTGCCAGACGATATGGTAGTGCTATTTTTAGTTTTCTGAGAAATTTCCTGAACTATTTTCCATAGTGACTATGGCTATACCAACATACAAGAGAGTCCCCTTTTATCCCCATCTTTTCCCCATCTTTGTCAACATTTGTAATTTCTTGTCTTTTTGATGACAACAATTCTAACAAGTGTAATTACCCTAATAATTATTGATGTCAAGTACATTTTCATATGCTTATTGGTCTTCTCTATGTCTTTAGGAAAATGTCTATTCATTTCCTCAGCCCATTTTTTTAACTGGATTGTTTGTCGTGTGTTTTGCTAATGAGTTATGTTGAGTTTTATATTTTGGCTATCAACCCTCTATTAGATCTGTGATTTGAAAAGGTTTTCTCCCATTCATAGGCTGCCTTTCCATTTGGCTGATGCTGTCCCTTGCCATGCAGCTTTTTTTGTTTTATACAGTTCCATTTGTTTGCTTTTGTTGCGTTTGCTTTTTGTATCAAATCCAAAAAGTCATCACCAAGACTGATGTCAAGGAGCTTTTCCCTCATGTTTTCTCCTAGAAGTTTTGTTGTAGGTCTTCTATTAATATAATTTGAAAACAGGAAGAGTGATGACTCTAGATTTCTCTTCTTTCTCAAGATTGCTTTAGTTATTCACAGTCTTCTATGGTTCCATACCAATTATAGGAATTTGTTTCTATTTCTTTGACTTACGCTTTAAATTCACTAAGGTATTTTTATGCTCAAGAATCAGGTATATCTTTGTGAATGTTCCATGTGAACTTGAGAAGAATATGTATTCTGCTGTTGTTGGAAGAAGTAGTCTATACTAGATGTCATTTATATCAGTTGATTGATGGTTTTGTTAAGTTCAACTATAGACTTATTTTTTCTGCTTGCTAGATATGCCCAGTTCTGTTAGAGGGGTTAAAGTCTCCAACTATGGTGGTATATCTATGTTTTACCCCTGGGAGTTCCATTAGTCTTTGCCTTAAAAAGTATGTGCTATGTTGTTAGGCACATACACATTAATGATTGTAATTCTTCTTGGAGAACTGATTCTGTTATCGTTTTATAATGTCCTGCCTTATCTCTAATAACTTGCCTTGCTGTGAAGTCTCTTCCGTCTGAAATTATTATAGCTATTCATGCATTCTTTTGATTACTGTTAGGATGGTATAATTTCCTCTATCCATTTACTTTTAATCTTTATATATAAAAGGGGTTGTTTTAAATGAACATATAGTTGGGTATTTTTTGGGCTTACTCCACAAATCTCTGTCTTTTTGTTCATCCATGTAGATCACTGACATTCTATGTGATTACTAGTAATACTAGATAACATCTAACATAATCACCATTGCTTTTTATTTGTCATCCTAGATCTTTGTCCTTAAAACTTTCTCTTCATTCTTTTTCTTCTTTTTGTGAATTTAATTCCATTTAATTAACTGGAATTTAATTTCATTTTCTCTTTTATTAGCAAATCATTTATACTTCTTTTTACCACTTTTTCAGTGGTTGTCCTTGAGTTTGCAATATACATCTACAATGAATGCCAGCCTACTTACAAATAAGACTATACTTCTACACAGGTAGTGTACCTTATAAAAGAAAATAATCCTACTTCCTCGCTTTTCCTATGTATCACTGTTGTCATTCATTTCACTTATATACAAGCATACATACATATACATGCATTTCTTTTCATTTCTTTCATTCAGAGGGTTTCTATCTCTCTGCTTACATTGCCCATCTGTTCTGGCAGGCTGTCTAATTAATCCAGCAGAGTCCTTAGCATAGTAATCATAGTCATTTTAAATTCTCAATCTAATAATTCCAACATCCCTGTCAGGTCTGTTCTGATGCTGACTCTGTCTCTAGAAATTGTGGTTTTTGCCTTTTGGTATACCTTGTTGATTTTTTTTATCCTGATGGCTGCACATGATGTACCCAGGACTGGTCCTGTGGCTAGTTCTGCTTGTGAGGCTCTGCTCTGAGAAGCAGTAACTCCCTGTATTTGCACATCTCTCTCTCCAACCGTGGGAACAAGCACTTTGCCCTGTGTCCTCCCTTCTTTTATGGGCCAAAGAAGAGTTGATTTTTCAGTCTCAGGTTTCTGCTTGTTGTTAGAACCAAGTGGTAACTCACAAGCTCCTTATATGTGAAACTGATCTTTTTTTTTATGGCCAGATAAATTTTTTTAGATAGGTTTTATTCTTTTCTGCCTTTGAAGCACTAATGAAAGCTTAAATCTGCATGCAGCATTTTCTCTCTTTCTCTCTCGCACACACACACATTCCACACGTAATATACACATTCTATATTAGAAGTTGAAACAAGGACTGTCGGTTTCAGGATCATGGAAAAGCTTCTGTTAGTGTGCCTTATATTAATACTAACACAATGCAAGTAGGGGAGGAACACGAGTTTTGGTGCTCACCAAAACATGCACCCTTTGGCTATTTGTTAGTAAATCAATAATAAATATATCAGGATATAACATTGATATTCTAGGTCATCTTTATCTTCATATTTCTAAATTCTATTAATAGAACATCTTTATAAAAATGTAACCTTTCATTAATGAAAATAATTCCCTCCACATCACTGACCAAAATACTTAAATATAATTCTGAAGTTGCTATATCAGCTAACAAAATCTAACTACTAAGATCAATTAACTAGCATTTATTGAGGACCTACTATATGTTCAATAGTGTTAACAAGAGTAGAGAGAAAGACATTCAAAATTCACACCACAAAAAATGCATTTATAAAGGTATATTTGGGTTGGACTCAAATATAGGTATATTTATCAAAAGCCCCCAATAAGATTTTGATGAACACCCAGGGTTAAGAACCTCTGGCCTTTAATAATAAAGTGCAAACTACTTTATACAGCTTGATCAAAACTCTTCCTGTCCTGACCCCTGTCTGCTTTTCATCCTTCATCTCCTGCCTCTCTCCTCCTTATAGTTTCTACCTTCCTGTAACTATTTACCAGCACCCTACAAAACACTATTGTATATTTTCATCATACTTTTGCCCTTGTTACTCACTCTGGAATGATTTATAACCATGAATCACCTCATTAATAGTACCTAGTATTTTAACATTATAGAAGTTCAACCTTCTCTTCCTATATAAAGTGTCGCTTGATGCCAAAAAGTAAGTGTAACCACATCTTCCTTCCTGCAAAACCACTGGTAACCTGGACATATTTCCAACACCATACCCACAGGAAGTTATCTCCACCCATTCGACTTTCTCTTCCTATTAGGTGATAAATTCATAAAGAACTAAATTTACTCATATTTGTATCCCTAATAAAGAGCCACTCATAATATAGTTAAATGTGTTATTTCAAAGCTAGTGATTCAGACTTGATTCCAAAATTTATACATAACTTACTTATGACCTTGAGAAAATTCTTCAAACCTTCTGTAATTATTGAATTCAGTTATCAATAATATGGAATTCAGTGGAAATAATATGACTTTATAATATGACTATAAAGAAAGCTGAGCACTGAAGTATTGATGCTTTTGAAATGTGGTGTTGGAGAAGACTCTTGAGTTCCTTGAACTGCAAGATCAAACCAGTCAATCCTAAAGGAAATCAGTCCTGAGTACACATTGGAAGGACTGATGCTGAAGCTGAAACTCCAATACTTTGGCCACCTGGTGCACAGAACTGACTCACTGGAAAAGACCTGATGCTGGGAAAGATTGAAAGCAGGAAGGGAAGGGGACAACAGAGGATAAGATGGTTGGATGGCATCACTAACTTGATGATGTGAATTTGAGCAAGTGTGTGTGAATACCATGACAGGGAAGACTGGCGTGCTGCAATCCATGGGGTTACAAAGAGTCGGACACAACTGAGCAACTGAACTAAATAATATGACTTAACTTCCTAGTTCAAATGAATGAAGCAATACACAGAAGCCCTTAAAACACCGTAATCGTTAGATTAATGTTAACTCCTATATTATTGTGAATGTTGCTGTGTGGCCAGGCACAGATAGATAGATTCCATTATAAATTCTCAAAGTAAAACTGAATAGTGGCTCTTTAACAATTATAATAAGCAAGGTTAAGATAGTAGCCAATTTTCAAGAAATTCTTTCTTAATAAACCATCGGACTAGGACTCAGTCCCAGACTTATTTGATTATGCAGCACTGAAAAGAGTAAAATTAAAGAAATATAATGATATACAAATCAAACATCTCAGTAAACCTTAACAGGAAAATATATCTCCTTTATAGATCACCAATTCTTTCCGCTATGAAGTCCAAGAAGAAACCTCCCCTTAACTTATATTTAATCTCTTCTTAGAGCTGGAATGAAAACATTCCAGGTTTCTAGGCTTTTACCTGCCTAATTCTTGGCAATTTAGAGCAACTTTGGCATCTCAAGGTTTTCATTATTGTCTCTAATGTTTCAGACCTAAAATATAAATATACATTTTAGGTACTTCCTACTTACTTCTTATTCAAAAACCTAAGATCATGGCATCTGGTCCTATCACTTCATGGCAAATAAGTGGGAAAAATGTGGAAGCAGTGTCATATTTCATTTTCTTGGGCTACAAAATCAATGTGGATGGCAACTGCAGCCATGAAATTAAAAGACTTGCTCCTTGGAAGAATAGCTATGCAAAAACCTAGACAGCACTTTAAAAAGCAGAGGCATCACTTTGCTGACAAAGGTCTATATAGTCAAAGCTGTGTTTCTTTCCCAGTAGTGACATATGGATGTGAGAGCTAGACCATAAAGAAGGCTGGGTGCAGAAGAACTCATGCTTTCAAACTGTGATGCGGCAGAAGATTCCTGAGAGCCCTTTGGATAGCAAGGCTGTNTAAAAAGCAGAGGCATCACTTTGCTGACAAAGGTCTATATAGTCAAAGCTGTGTTTCTTTCCCAGTAGTGACATATGGATGTGAGAGCTAGACCATAAAGAAGGCTGGGTGCAGAAGAACTCATGCTTTCAAACTGTGATGCGGCAGAAGATTCCTGAGAGCCCTTTGGATAGCAAGGAGATCAAACCAGTCAATCCTTAAGGAAATCAACCCTGAATATTCACTGGAAGGACTGGTGCTGAAGCTGGAGCTCCAACACTTAGGCCATATAATATGAAAAACTTACTCATTGGAAAAGACCCTGATGCTGGGAAAGACTGAGGCAAGAGGAGAAAGAAGAGGAAGAGATGGTTGGATGGCATCACCAACTCGATGGACATGAGTTTGAGCAAGCTCCGGGAGGTGGTGAAGGACAAGGAAGCCTGGCACGCTGCAGTCCATGGGATCCCAAACAGTCAGACATGACCAAGCAACTGAGCAACAGTAAGGCGACAGTGATGGACAGGGAAGCCTGGTGTACTGCAGTTCAAAGGGTTGCAAAGAGTTGGACACGACTTAGCGACTGAGCAACTACAACTTACTTCTAACTCTCCTTTTGCTTTTCACTACATTTATTTTTGAATAGAAGAAGCCTACTTTATACATGACTTTTCCTTAATTCCACAGCTGTTTGTTTTAATTAGAAAAAGCTTTGGGCAGAAGACCATGCAGATTCTCCATTACAGTCTTTGTGCAATGCTGTTGTTCTGTTGCCAAGTTGTGTTTGACTCTTCACGACCCCACAGACTGCAGCACGCCAGGCTTCCCAGTGTGGAATAGGAATCATTTTTCTACACTTTTTTCCTTTTGAATTCACTAGTAGTCAAGGCGTGGGTTGTAAAACTTATACTCTATATGAACTGAAACACACATAGTAATCGTCATCAAATAGTTGCTGCAGAGATGTTCCTTAAGAAGTTCCATCTTTCTTTAGAGATTTATTAAAGGTAACACTTTTTGATAATCAAATAAAGTTAATTTATACCAATGTATAACTTGTGGTTAAATTCTCAGATCATGATTTTTTCCAAACATATTTAGTCATAGTTATTCTATTTCTATTTTGTTTCTGTCAGTTTTGAAGGAAAATAATACTGTAAGTACCTTTTTCCGTGTCCTTACAAAGAGGCATATGAGGCTCTGGAAAAGTGTTACTAGCTCTATTAGCCTGGATTAGCTTTCCTAGTCTAGATCTATAATGTTTTTATTCAATTATTTTATTTGTTGGGAAACAACACAGTGTGTTGTTTAAGAATGTAATGTTTGGAGATATAATGTCTAAATCCAAATCCTAACCCTGTATGTTAGTTTCGTAGCATTGCCATAACAAAGTACCATAACTGGGTGGCTTAGAGTAATAGAAATTTACTCTTTTAGAGGTTTTAGGAGGTATAAATCTATAGAGAGGAAGAAGTCATCAGGGGTTGGTTCCTTCTAAGAACTGTGAGAGAGAATCTGTCATATGTTAAGGTAGTTTGCTGGCCATCTTTGGGTTCCTTGGCTTGTAGACGCATAACTTCAATATCTGCTTTCGTCTCACATGGCCTTATCCCTGTGCTCATGTCTATCTCCAAATTTCCCCCTTTTAATCAGGACATCAGTCATGTTGGATTAGCGGCCCACCCTATTCCCTGGTGGCTCAGATAGTACAGAACCTGGCTGCAGTGTAGAAAACCTGGTTCAATTCCTGGGTCAAGAAGATCCCCTGGAGAAGGGAATGGCTATCCTCGCTAGTATTCCTGCCTGAAGAATTCCATGGACAGATGAGCTTGTTGGGCTATAGTCCACGAGGTTGCAAAGAGTGAGCTACAACTGAGTGAAAAACATGTTCACTTTCACTACTTCAGTAGGACTTAATCTTAACCAATTACATCTGCAACAATCTCATTTCTCAAAACGTCATAGTCTCAGGTAGTTGGGACCAGGATTTAAACATAGTAATTTGTGGGGGAGGGAAGAGGGAACACAACTGAATCCATAACACTCTTAGTCTTTAACATAGTTCACTTTCACTACTTCAGTAGGACTTAATCTTAACCAATTTCATCTGCAACAATCTCATTTCTCAAAACGTCATAGTCTCAGGTAGTTGGGACCAGGATTTAAACATAGTAATTTGTGGGGGAGGGAAGAGGGAACACAACTGAATCCATAACACTCTTAGTCTTTAACATTGTGCCAAGGTGCTTAACCTATTCTGTGTCCTGATATCCTCACCTATAAAGTGGAGATGAAAATGATGTTAACTTTATGGGCTGTAATGAAGATCACACAATTGAATACATTGAAATACTTAGACTGGTGCCTAGAAAAAAGTAATCACTCAAAGACTCAGAATATTTATGCTGCATTTGGACAGCTATTTCTGAGAACCTGACCAAAAGAAATGTAATCACTTTACAATGAAACAATGGCAATCTTAAAATTCCAAGCCCATTAAAATGTAATTTACTATTTTATTTTTAAAATATAAGGTTTATTTAAAGTCATATCACATAGGTGGATCACAATAAACTGTGGAAAATTTTAAAAGAGACAGGAATACCAGATCACCTGACCTGCCTCTTGAGAAATCTATATGCAGGTCAGGAAGCAACAGTTAGAACTGCACCTGGAACAACAGACTGGTTCCAAATAGGAAAAGAAAGAAGTACGTCAAGGCTGTATATTGTCACCCTGCTTATTTAACTTATATGCAGAGTTCATCATGAGAAATGCTGGGCTGGATGAAGCACAAGCTGGGATCAAGATTGCCGGGAGAAATATCAATAACCTCAGATATGCAGATGACACCACCCTTATGGCAGAAAGTGAAGAAGAACTAAAGAGCCTCTTGATGAAAGTGAAAGAGGACAGTGAAAAGTTGGCTTAAAACTCAACATTCAGAAAACGAAGATCATGGCATCTGGTTCCATCACTTCATGGGAAATAAATGGGGAGACAGTGGCAGACTTTATTTTGGGGGGCTCCAAAATCACTGCAGATAATGACTGCAGCCATGAAATTAAAAGACGCTTACTCTGTGGAGAGAAGTCATGACCAACCTAGACGGTATATTAAAAATCAGAGACGTTACTTTGCCAACAAAGGTCCGTCTAGTCAAGGCTGTGGTTTTTCCAGTGGTCATGTATGGATGTGAGAGTTGGACTATAAAGAAAGCTGAGCGCCAAAGAATTGATGCTTTTGAACTGTGGTGATAGAGAAGACTCTTGAGTCCCTTGGACTGCAAGGAGATCCAACTAGTCCATCCTAAAGGAAATCAGTCCTGAATATTCATTGGAAGGACTGATGTTGAAGCTGAAACTCCAATACTTTGGCCACCTGATGTGAAAAATTGACTCATTTGGAAAGACCCTGATGATGCTGGGGAAGACTGAGGGCAGGAGGAGAAGGGGACAACAGAGGATGAGATTATTGGATGGCATCACTGACTTGATGGACATGAGTCTGAGTAAACTCCGGGAGTTGGTGATGGACAGGGAGGCCTGGTGTGCCTCAGTCGATGGGGTGGCAAAGAGCCAGACATGACTGAGCAAATGAACTAAACTGAAGAGACACATCAATTTTGTTTCTATAGTTTAGGAATTGGTTTATTTTTAAAAGCACAATAATTGTGTATGGAAGCTGGATCAGTATTGGGCACAGTATTTTGTGTCAGAAGTGTTTTCCTGTAAAGCAGATACATGGTAATGACCAGAATATTGTACAATATTTTGAATGCATGGTAATGACCAGAATATTGTACAATATTTTGAATGCACTGAAATTTTGGACATAGCTTAAGCCACTTGGTAAAAGTCAAATTTCTTGTAAATGAAAGGTTAGTTCAAGCCACCTATATTGCTTCCTTATCGTCTATACTGCAGGATAGGAGATTTGTCATAGCAAGGGATATTTCAAATTGTACTTAAGTAAAAGCAAATATACACTATCCTTTCAATAGATGAGCTTCATGATTCTATTATAATACATCTCCTAAATTTGTAATATTCTATTGAGGGTAGTAGTAAAATGATGCCTAACTCCCCTGGGCTGAACTGGGAGACTCTATAGACTCTAATTATACAAAGTCATATTCATTTCATAATTCAGCTCTTAGTTGAAGGGCTGAAATTAAAAGTTATTTTGATGATTATATTATACTATCAGTGATTAGACATGTGTTAGATTTTGGACAACCATTGTCCATTCCACTAACTTTAGTGACAGCATTTTTTAAGAAATTACTTGTCCTCCATGGTGTCCAGTCATGGTAAGGGTGTCAATCATGAGCTCCTACTCCTTCTATGTTACAGAGGTTCATAACTCAATCTAGGTCATTCAGACACACTCTTGCAGAACTGATATTTTTAGCTGAGTAATACAATTATAGGGGGAAAATGTTGAAATTAATTCAGCCCAACGAGACTGATGATTAATTCCTGCTATCTAGATCCCAGATGCTGTCCCGATTCCTACTCTTTGTTAAAGTTGGTTCTGTAGAAGTCTCTTCAGTTCTTTGGAATCATCTTATCCAATGTTTTTAAATCAAACATTTATATTGTAAATCCAATTTTTGTTGATAAAATATCCAATTTCTTAAAAATTTCTTTTGTTTACTTTAGCTAGCTTTCAATCCTATTTGCTGTAAACCAAGAACTAGAATGAATACAGACAGAGATCCCTAAGTCAGAGTTTCTCAAACCATCTGCATATACATTTAGTAGAGTGCTTATCTAAAATGGCAAGTCCTAAACATTATCTTCATTACACTAAACCCAACTCTTTGGCAGTGAGGCTCAGCAATTTGTCAATTTGAAAAAAATTCTCAGCAATTCTTATAGACACTAAGATGGGGTAGTTGCTATACTTGATCTGAAATGAGGCTAAATCACAAGCAGCACAAAAGGAGAGTTGGGCTAAAGACTGAAATTGTACAGCTTATCATTAAATACTGAAGTTGCCATTATTGCTCATTAACCAAGACTGCTTGTACAGTGCCTAACCAGCAGTTTAAACATATTCAGACAAATAAACAGACAATAAACATACAAGCAAAAGCACACAATAATGGGCCTTCAGTTCAGTTCAGTTCAGTTCAGTTGCTCAGTACTGTCCGACTTTTTGTGACCCCATGAATCACAGCATGCCAGGCCTCCCTGTCCATCACCAACTAATGGGCCTTATAACCACTAAAATAATTTATAAAGAAAATGAGAGTAAAATTGGCACTATCACTTAATGCCCTAACTATTAAATCCTAATTTAGAAAGCATTATAATCCAGAGAAAGAAATTCTTTTTAAGATATTTTTCCCAAATATGTCTCCCATTCTTTTAAAAAACATTATCAATATTTAAAATAATAAGTATTTTGAAAAGTTTTTAAGACATTAATGTAGAGGAACAATATTTAAATTCAATATCTTTGAAATTTTAATAATCTAGGACTTGCCTGAAAGTCTCCTTCCATTTAGAAAGTACACTGATTTAATAGGCTTAAGGTCCACTGTCTTTTTCCTTTGTGGTTACTAATTTGTTCTATCAGCTTTGCCAAGTAACTTAACTTCCATATAAATTCCATGAGTAAAATAAGTGCAGTAATTTATGCTGCTTACCTTGGAAAGGTGGAATAAAAAGATAAAGTGGTGGAATTAAATTAATAAACACAGTTGAAAAGCATTTGGTCTTTTTCTTCATTTTTTTTACTGTGTCAAATTCACCATCAACTAGAGATATAATACAAATCCTCCATCAACTGGAGATACATTACACTTTTATATGTGTATTAATGAGAGAGACTTACCTTGGAAAGGTGGAATAAAAAGATAAAGTGGTGGAATTAAATTAATAAACACAGTTGAAAAGCATTTGGTCTTTTTCTTCATTTTTTTTACTGTGTCAAATTCACCATCAACTAGAGATATAATACAAATCCTCCATCAACTGGAGATACATTAGACTTTTATATGTGTATTAATGAGAGAGTCTGCTGAGTGCAAAACACGTTTGAGTTTTTCACAGAAATATCCTAAGAACAAAGATGCTATCCATTTACTTTGAACTTAAATGAGAGCTGATTTTCCTAAAAACTACAGCCTCAAGCAAGTTATATTTGGAATACTTAATGTAATATGACCCTAAATACAGTAGAAAAAAATAAAATATACACATACTTTAAATGCATAGTTTTCTTCATTATAGCACTAAAATGGAATACTTGGAATTATGTGAATCACTACACAACAGTGAGGAAAAAAAATTACAGAGCAAATAGCATAGTGTTTCAGACTGCATGTGTATGCGTGTGTGTTTGTATAGACAGGTAATAAGCACTAGGTCAGAGTAGAAATAATTGCTAAAAGACTGTAAGAACCACAGTAATAGCTAAGTAAGCTATTTTAAACTTTTAATAAAATACAACTCAATCTTAATATACATATTTATGTCAAATATATTCCATGTCATTTGTAAGCATTTAATAGAAAGATTTTAGTCATCAAATCGGAATGTTGAAAAGCACAAGCGGACAGGAAGAAGATGCTACTTCTATTTCCTCATGAGATTGGAAGATGGCTCTCATACCCCCATGGATTGCCATATACTTAGTTTCAAGAAAAATACACATTAATTTTTTAATATAAAAATGTTTAAAAAATGTCAATATTTCTCAAGAATAGCAGAGAAAGCAAATGACCTCACCTATTTTCTTTTGATCACTTTTGAAAAGCAAACTCCTAATCCAGCTACTTCTAGTATGATTTTATTGGAAAAGGAGCATCATACAGTGCTTGAAAGCACAGCTTATGACAGGAACTAAACTCCCTGAAGTAAAAGATGATGACTGTATTTCATTATATTTCTTTCTCTTTGTATTATGTGAACTTATTTTCCCCCATCATAAATTTGCCAAATATGAAATGGATTATCCCATCCTTTGCACTGATATTTTTATAACTTTAAAGTAAAAGTATTCTTAATTAAGAGATAACACTTTTTAGTCCAAAATAAAGTGGGCTGTGTCCTACAGTATGCCTTCTTTTATAATCATTATAGCATTGGGCAGTGATAGCTTCCAATCTCTAAAACACAGCCAGTAAATATAACTGAGTCTGAAGCTTTGCTTATGAGAAGATGTCCTGACCCTAGTGACCTCAACCAGATCACTGGTTGAGTGACCATTATTTGTGACCATTATTATGAGTGACCATTATTTTTAGTAGTTTTTCTAAATCTGAAAATGTTGCCATTCATAATAGACCCCTACTGGAGATTCATTTGTCAGCAATAGCATATGATCAAAACTAATCCTCTGGTTGCTAAATATCAGGGATGGTGTAAATTCAGCTCTTAGCTGGGTATCAGGCTGCAAGGAGAGTCTAGGATTGGTAGCTGTCACTTAATGTATTGGAAAGTGCAGCATGATTGAGCTATGGAGGTGCCGGGGAATGAGGCTGTGTGTGTCATCCAGGAAAAAGGAGAGGGAGGCAGACAGAGTCCTGCTCCTTCACTTTTACTAAAACAGTCTCCCATTTTAATTGTGGCTGGAAACTATGACCAATTCCCTGACCTCAGAACTCACTACCATGAGCAAGACACAGCTATTCTAGGCATCCATAAAAATGAAAATGAAGCTAGTACATTTAGAGCATATGAAACAAGATTCCATACTGCTAAAATTACCCCTTTCCCTTTTGTATCTCTAAAATCCATCTGTTTGACTTGTGCTCCTAATAAGAGAAACAGAATACACAGTGCACACATTGGAAGCTTTGCTTTTCTTTTTCTTTTCTAATTATTTACCACCTGTAAATTTTACATGGGAATGCTATCCTGTTAGAAGATCAATATTGCTCCCACTGAAGGGATCAGAAACTCATTTTAGGACCAGATGAGAAGGGAATTCCCAACCTAGTGGCAGTTCTGAACAGCCTACAAGACAAGGCAAAGATTTTGCGAACCCTACATAGATAAATAGCTAAACTCTGAAAAATCTGATCTTTTGTTGTTGTTGTGGGGCTCAACTGGTCTTCTTTACTCAGAGAATTTTTATTCATATTTTCTGTTCTTGTTTTTCTGGAGATTAATAGCCCTGATAAAATGTTGGACATAAAAATGGAGGAAATGGTTAACATTTCAGTCATGCAAACAATTTCAAATAGAACAGACCATCATTTTTAAATCATCCTTTTGGGTATTCCAAATTAATCCTAGAATCTCCATCAGACTGTTCCTACTGCAAAGCCTTCTTTCCTTGTTCTCCTAACATCTCTCTTATATTCTCTCTCAGTAACAGATATTTCCACCATTTCACTTAGAGAGATTTGGGACTCCTGTTGATACACATGCCCTCATGCAAATAAAGAAGTTATGTCTCAATGAAGATGTTACTACTGGGGGGCATTGACTTTGATGCCAACTCTTCAGTTTTATAAATAAGGCCAAGATGAAAATCCCTATATAAATTCTGGCCTGTCTTTACCCATGCCTTCCCCTAGAATTTAAACTCATAAAAGTAGAATTAATAGATCTAAGTCTGTGAATATTTTTTCAACATTCTGTTTAATTGCTTTCTAGAACACTTTACATCTTCAAAAGAAATGTTTGTTGTCATAATACCCTAAGGCATCATATATTAACGTGAAGTAGTAACACATCTATAAAATATAGTTAAATAAGGTGTGCAAAGATTCTTTACCCATTAAAAATCTAAAAATTAACTAAGAAAAAGAATAATAGACATCATTCCATAAAATTATGGACTTCTCCAAAAATATTGTGTTGAGAAATGAGAACTAGAGGAGGAAAGTTCCTTGATTGCAGCTATTCAGCCTAGATTCTTACTCAAATTCTCAACCCCCTTTCAATTGTTTTTGAGCTTTTCACTCAAGTTTATCCAGGTCAGACAAGATCAGAAGATTCTGTATGTGTGTGGATCCAAGGTAAAGTCATACCTGCCATAGAGTCTTGGGCAATCACTTTTTTTTGTCATTCTCATTGCATAATAAATGATGTAAATATCTCTATACCTTGAGCCTATCTTTTCCTCTCCCTCTTCTACCTACCTATAACTAGGCAGGCATGAGCCACTCTTGTTCCTGTGAAGAAGTAGATTTTGGAGGATTTACATTTAAATTGGAAGGTAAGAAAATCCCACTTCAACATAAGTTCCATAGCTGTCATTTTATAACTGACATCTTGGCAGGGAGTTATCACTGGTATGTAAAGCACTATTACAATGATTGGTAAATGAGTATTTGCTTCCCAACTGCCTATTGTTCAATGTATGAATGTTATCAGAAGCAAATATTAGAGGGGAAAAAACGATAAGTGGAAAAATTTGGAAGCTGAACCCAGTCTTGATATCGAAGAAGTAATTTAAAAAAATCACTGCAGATGGTGACTGCAGCCATGAAATTAAAATATACTTGCTCCTTGGAAGAAAAGCTGTGACCAAACTAGACAGCATATTAAAAAGCAGAGACATTAGTTTACTGACAAGCATCCATCTAGTCAAAGCTATGGGTTTTCCAGTAGTCATGTATGGATGTGAGAGTTGGACCATAAAGAAGGCTGAGTGCTGAAGAATTGACACTTTTGAACTGTGGTGGTTGAGAAGACTCCTGAGAGTCCCTTCAATGGCAAGATCAAACCAGTCAATCCTAAGGAANTTCCAGTAGTCATGTATGGATGTGAGAGTTGGACCATAAAGAAGGCTGAGTGCTGAAGAATTGACACTTTTGAACTGTGGTGGTTGAGAAGACTCCTGAGAGTCCCTTCAATGGCAAGATCAAACCAGTCAATCCTAAGGAAATCAATTCTGAATATTCATTGGAAGGGCTGATACTGAAGCTAAAGCTCCAATACTTTGGCCACCTGATGTGAAGAACTGATTCATTAGCAAAGCACATGATTCTGGGGAATGTTGAAGGTAGGAGAAGGGGACTACAGAGGATGAGATGGTTGGATGGCATCACTGACTCGATGGACATGAGTTGGAGCAAGTTCTGGGAGATTCTGAAGGACAGGCAAGTGAGTACTGCAGGCCATGGGGCCACAAAGAGTCAGACACAACTGAACAACAACAAAAAAAGGTAACTTGGGGGAAAATACTTGAAATTAACATGACACACATAAACAGCATATCAAGAACTTACACATAAAATAAAATTATTATCATACCTATTTAAGACTAACTAAAAGAGGTAAGTTAAAAAGTTGGCTTAAAGCTCAACATTCAGAAAATGAAGATCATGGCATCTGGTCCCATCACTTTATGGAGGTGATGGACAGGGAGGTCTGGTGTGCTGCGATTCATGGGGTCGCAAAGAGTCGGACATGACTGAGTGATTGAACTGAACTGAACTAGTGATACAGATAAAATATAATTTAAGATAATGCCTCTCAAAATACTAATCTGTCATCACACATCATTAAAGCTCCCTCTAGTTAAACACTTCTGGAATAGAGTTGATAAGATATTTCTCCTTTGTGAAGATTGATAAACCATAAATGTGCAGTTGGGCCTCTGAGAAGTCTTCTACTAAAGACATAGAGTTGTACATGCTCATCTGAATTCTTGGCACTACCATTCATTACCTAGGAATTCTTTGAAATCTTCATCTGTAATACTGGTAATAACTTTTGCTTCATGGGAACACTGAAAATTAAATTATATATACAAAACTCTAAAGTTGACCTACACATACACTTAGTAAATGGTCACTAAATGTCCCGAAACTTATTTGACCATAGAAACATATTTTGAAAAATTTTGGATTAAGAATATATTGTACTTAATGAAAAATAATAGTGTGTTTGTTTTACTTTGACTCATTTGCTGCTGGACCATAAACATGTCACTTTCCAGCTTTGCCTTGAATTTGAGGGCATTGAGATTGCTGAGAGGTCAAACATAATCTGCTTCAATGAAAAGCAATTTTTTATCATAAGTGAATACAGAAAATTATAAGTTTGCATTTTCAGATAGCCAATAATTATATTAAGTAAGGCTGACAGATAAAGTAAATACTCATGACCTCAGAAAAGAATAAAGGGATAGCTGCATAAAAATTAGGTAACAGAATTTGGGAATTATATTAATGAAGAGATGGTCCCAGAAGCACCTAAGAAGTAGTATGGAAAAAAATGTTTGTGAGATTTCACTAACAAGGTCATCCATTAGTAATTTTTCAACAAATACATTTTTAATTGAAGGATAATTACTTTTCAATATCGCATTTGTTTCTGCCATACATCTACATGAATCAGCCTTAGGCATACATATGCCCCCTCCCTCTTGAACTTCCATTGGTGATGGACAGGGAGGCCTGGCGTGTTGTGATTCATGGGGTCACAAAGAGTCGGACACGACTGAGCAACTGAACTGAACTGAAAGGAGGTAAATTAAAAATAGTCTATTTGCATGAAATAGTCCATAATTTTTCACTGAAAGAAAATTAAGTCCAATTTTTTATATCAGTAGTTGAGAGCAACTGAATAAACAGGATAATCTTAGATCTGAACAGTTGTGTATATTAAAAAGAAAATATGTGGCTTTTTCCTTAGCTTTAGAGGTACTTTTTAAGCTTCTCCTATTCTGGTGCACATTAGAAGCAGAGCTTCCAAGCAAGCAAGTGTGCATTTAGAAAATAGCAGCTATACTATAATAAATGTGGCTTATGTGTGGTAGTGCATATTTGAAATCATAGTCTTTTACTATTAAGATATCAAACCTCAAAAAATATCATTACCATAGTATAGCCTGACAACAACTCAGATTATTACAGCTTAGACAAATCACCTTCCATGGTAGAAAATACTTTAAAGACTTATGATATACTTTGGCACAGATTAAAATAATTTTTATGATATAGCATTATAACACCATATTTCAGATATTTTATAATGATTGAAAGAGGGGATACATTAATCCAATCATAATATACCTTTATAAAGACACTTATTTCATGAGTTAGAAATAATGCCAGCACTAAGGTATTATACTAATAATCATAGAAACAACAACAAACCTAGATGCACACAAAGATTTGAATAATTCATTAAGCTTTCCACAGATCTGAAGTCTTTCAGTTAACCAATTATTAAAAGTTAAGTTTGTCAAGAAATCTTCAATTATTTCAACTTATTTTAAATATATCTCTATGTTGAAGGAAGGATGAGAATCATAAAATTTTGGATTTGAAAATAATATTATAATTAGACATTAAATTGATAGTCTTCAGTGCTTTTGATATTCTAAACGTACAAATTTAAATGTCAACAGCTAATCATGGATAATCTAATATTGATTTTTTTGTTTAAAAATACCCAGTTGTGGCAGAAATTTCTATCCCTATATTCCTCTACAGGCACATTTATCAAATATAAAATACAGATCAATCAAACAGTAATATAATTTCTTAAGAAAAACATTAAAGAATACTATCAATTTCCAAGTTGTGAACACCTCTACAAGCCAATATTTAATAGAGGTAGGGATGAGACAATCACAATAAAACAAGAACTTCAGATGACAGGAAACTAAAGAAATATTTTTCATCTTTAAATTGCATGTAATATAAATCATACAGTATTTACAATTTTACCATTATCTAGAGATAAAATAATTAGCAGACAAAACCATATATAATTCACAAAACCATAAGATCTTGTGTTGTTATAGTTTTTATGCTGTTTAAAAGAATGGGAAAGACTAGAGATCTCTTCAAGAAAATTTGAGATATCAACGGAACATTTCATGCAAAGATGGGCTCAATAAAGGACAGAAATAGTAGGGATGTAACAGAAGCAGAAGATATTAAGAAGAGGTGGCAAGAATACACAGAAGAACTGTACAAAAGAGATATTCACGACCCAGATAATCATGATGGTATGATTACTCATCTAGAGTCAGACGTGCTGGAATGTGAAGTCAAGTAGGCCTTAGGAAGCATCATTACAAACAAAGCTAGTGGAGTTGATGGAATTTCAGTTGAGCCATTTCAAATCCTGAAAAATGATGCTTTGAAAGTGCTGCGCTCAATATGCCAGCACATTTGGAAAACTCAGCAGTGGCCACAGGACTGGAAAAGGTCAGTTTTCATTCGAATCCCAAAGAAAGACAATGCCAAAGAATGCTCAAACGACCGCACAATTGCACTCATCTCATACACTAGTAAAGTAATGCTTAAAATTCTCCAAGCCAGGTTTCAGCAATATGTGAACCGTGCACTTCCAGATGTTCAAGCTGGTTTTAGAAAAGGCAGAGGAACCAGAGATCAAATTGCCAACATCCACTGGATCATCGAAAAGGCAAGAGACTTTCAGAAAAATATCTATTTCTGCTTTATTGACTATGCCAAAGCCTTTGACTGTGTGAATCACAATAAATTGTGGAAAATTCTGAAAAAGATGGGAATACCAGACCACCTGACCTGCCTCTTGAGAAACCTATATGCAGGTCAGTAAGCAACAGTTAGAACTGGACATGGAACGACAGACTGGTTCCAAATAGGAAAAGGAGTACGTCAAGGCTATATATTGTCATCCTGCTTATTTAACTTATATGCAGAGTACCCTGCATATATCATGAGAAACCCTGGGCTGGAGGAAGCACAAGCTGGAATCAAGATTGCTGGGATAAATATCAATAACCTAAGGTATGCAGATGACACCATCCTTATGGCAGAAAGTGAAGAGGAACTAAAAAGCCTCTTGATGAAAGTGAAAGAGGAGAGTGAAGAAGTTAACTAACTCAACATTCAGAAAACTAAGATCATGGCATCTGGTCCCATCATTTCATGGCAAATAAATGGGGAAACAGTGGAAACACTGGCTGACTTTATTTTTCTGGGCTCCAAGACTGCTGCAGATGGTGACTGCAGTCATGAAATTAAAAGATGCTTACTTCTTGGAAGGAAAGTTATGACTAGCCTAAATAGCATACTAAAAAGCAGAAATATTACTTTGCCAACAAATGTCTGTCTAGTCAAGGCTATGGTTTTTCCACTGGTCATGTATGGATGTGAGAGTTGGACTATAAAGAAAGCTGAGTGCCAAAGAGTTGATGCTTTTGAACTCTGGTGTTGCAGAAGGCTCTTGAGAGTCCTTTGGACTGCAAGGAGATCCAACTAGTCCATCCTAAACAAGATCAGTCCTGGGTGTTCATTGGAAGGACTGATGTCAAAGCTAAAAACTCCAATATTTTGGCCACCTGATGCAAAGAGCTGACTCATTTGAAAATATTGTGATGCTGGGAAAGATTAAGGGCAGGAGGAGAAGGGGACGACGGAGGATGAGATAGTTGGATGGCATCACCGACCCGATGGACGTGGGTTTGGGTAGACTCTGGAGTTGGTGATGGACAAGGAGGCCTGGTGTGCTGCGGTTCATGGGGTCACAAAGAGTCAGACAGGACTGAGCGACTGAACTGAACTGATCTTTAAAAGCAGCCACCATCATTAAATATGCTAGTTCTTAAAGAATATGATAAAACTTTTAATGAAAAAATTAAGTGGTGCCACTTACTTAAAAACTCTACATCTAGTCTAAGGCATCAATTCCTTGGACTATGTTTATCTACACACAAGAATAAATTTTAATCTTCAAATGAAGAAAACTAACTCAAAGTAGCTTAAAAACTGGTTTCCAGAGAAGTCATTCATTTTAATTCTTATTACTTATATACACTTTAATTAATTTTTATTAGAGTATAGTTGCTTCACAATATTTTGTTTGTTTCTACTGTACAGGAAAGTGAATCCGCTATTCATATACATATATCTCCATTTTTTTGGCTTTCCTTCCCATTTAGGTCACCACAGAGCACTCAGTAGAGTTCCCTGAGCTATACAGTAGGTTCTCATTAGTTATCTATTTTATACATACTATCAATAGTGCATGGCTTCCCTGGTTGCTCAGTGGTTAAGAACCCACCTGACAATGCTGGGGACATCAGTTCTTTCCCTGGATTGGGAACATACCCTGGAGAAGGAAATGGTAACCCACTCCAGTATTCTTGCCTGGGAAATCCCATTGACAGAGGAGCCAGACAAACTACAGTCCTTGGAGTCACAAAGTCAGACATGATACAGCAACTAAACAGCAACATAATTAATAGTGTATATATGTCAAACCCAACTTCCCAATTCATCCCACCTGCCCCACCTTTCCCTCACTGGTGTCCTTACATTTGTTCTCTATACCTATGTCTCTTTCTGATGGCAAATAAGATCAACTTTATTTTTCTAGATTTATGTATGCACTAATATACAACATTTGTTTTTCTCTTTCTGATTTCACTCTATATGGTAGTCTCTAGATCCATTCATATCTGTACAAATGATCCAATTTCATTCCTTTTTATGGCCGCGTAATACTGAGTATAACTGAGTAATATTCAATATTCAGCAACAACAACCCACATCTTCTTTATCCATTTCTTTGTTGATGGACATTTAGGTTGTCTCCAAGTCCTGGCTATTTTAATGGTGCTGCAATTCACTTTGGAACACGTGTCTTTTTGAATTATGGTTTTCTCTGGGTATATGCCCAGGGTTGTGACTGTGGGTCATCTGGTAGTTCTATTTTTAGTTTTTAAGTTACCTCCATACTGTTTTCCATAATGGCTGTACAAATTTACAGTCCCATCAGATTCTCTTATCACTTATATATATTTATAATAATGAACCATAATAAAAATGAATGAATAAATGTGAGATTCATTTTCACTTCCCATATGTAACTCAAGATTTTTTGTTATAGTTTTTAAAAGTATTTGCCTTTATCTTTACTAAATTGCTAGTGTTAGGTTGATGCAGTTCTGCATTGTTGAATCTGCTGTTTGATATTGCAATACATTCTTAAGTAAATGTAGTTATGTTACATATCATTTTAATGCACATTTCTTGCCTGATCTTTTTGTTAGTCACCTTGCTTGCTGAATATTTTATATGTTTTTTAATTTTATGTTTCATACTAGGGAAATGATGTTAGATAAAAAGTAAATTCAAGCGATTTTCTTTTCCAGTTCAAATGGATCATAAAGCAGCAGCAAGAACTCGCAACATCAACATGTTTGGTCCAGAAACTCCTAACAAATGTACAGTGCAGTGGTGGTTCAAGAAGTTTTGCAAAGGAGACAAGGGCCTTTAAGAAGAGGAGTGCAGTGGCTGGCCACTGGAAGTTGACAATGACCAACTGAGTGCAATCATCAAAGTTGAACCTCTTACAACCACAGAAGAAGCTGCTGAAGAACTCAGCATTGACCGTTCTAGAGTCCTTTGCCAATTGAAGCAAATCAAAAAGGTGAAAAAGCTTGATAAGTAGTGTGCCTTGTGAGCTGATCACAAATCAAGAAAATGATCATTTTGAAGTGTTGTCTTCACTTATTCTATGCAACAACATTGAACCATTTCTCGATTGGACTGTGACCTGCAGTGAAAAATGGATTTAGACAACAACCGGTGATGACCTGCTCAGTGGCTGAACAAAGAAGAAGCTCCAAAGCACTTCCCAAAGACAAACTTGTACCAAAAAAAGGTCATGGTCACTGTCTGGTGGTCTGCTGCTGATCTGATCCACTACAGCTTTCTGAATCCCAGTCAAACCATTACATCTGAGAAGTATGCTCAGCAAATTGATGAGACGCACCAAAAACTGTAATGCCTGGAGCTGGCACTGGATCAACAAAGTGGGCCCAATTCTTCAGAACAATGCCTGAGGGCATGTTGCACAATCAACCCTTCAAAAATTCAACAAATTGGACTACTAAGTTTTGCCTCATCCATCATATTCACCTGGCCTTTTGCCAATCGACTACCACTTCAAATATCTCGACAACTTTTTGCAGAGAAAGTACTTCCACAACTAGCAGGAGATAGAAAATACTTTCCAAGAGTTCTTGGAATCCTGAAGCACAGACTTTTACACTATAAGAATAAACTTATTTCTCATTGGCAAAAATGTGTTGACTGTACTGGTTCCTATTTTGATTAATAAGATGTGTTTGAGCCTGGTTATAATGATTTAAATTTCATGGTCCAAAACTGCAATTACTTTTTCATCAACCTAGTACTTTACAGCTTTGTCCTCAATGTAAGGGGGCAGATCTTATTTCATTTCTAGTAGTCACATAAAGCCAGGGCCAATATATTGTCATGGTCAATATGCACACATGCATCCTAAGCTACTTCAGTCATGTCCGGCTTTTTGTAAACCTATGGACTATAGCTCACCAAGCTCCTGTCCACAGGATTCTCTAGGCAAGAATACTGGAGAGGCTTTTCATGCCCTCCTCTGGGGGATCTTCTCGATCCAGGGATTGAACCCATGTCTCCTGCGGCTGGTAATGGTGGGCTGCCGTCTATGGGGTCACACAGAGTTGGACATGACTGAAGTGACTTAGCAGCAGCAGCATATTTAATCTTAACTAAATTGAGAATTATAGGAAAATATATACAGATAAACTATACAGATTAAGAACTGAAGTTTGTGTACATAAGTAAAAAAATAAGAATGAACAAACAAAAACCCAAAGATAACTACATCTATATTACAACAGAAAAGCATTTTAGAACTTTATATTAAAAAAAAAAAAACCAGGCAAACAATTTTATCTGATTTTTAAGGCTTCATAACTTTAGGGGATATTTTTCATTTAGCTTTAACAAGGATTTAAAACTCTAGAATATTAAACTTTAAAATAAATTATTACATTTTAATTCTTCTTTACTAGGGTATAAAGCTCTTGAAAAGCCTAAAAATTAGTGCATATACATATACATAGATTTCTGGCCATAAACTAGTGAATATTATAAAGGTTCTTACACGTGTAATTGTAAGTAAACAAATTACCTGTTATTTTAATAAACAGGGTGAACTATAGTTCTCTATAAAATAAAGTTATTTTACTATAGCATTTTAAGATAGTAAGTTATTATAGGTACAATTTTTCCTCTTATGTATATCATAAAAATAACAATAAATTTGGAACATGTTATTTTTCATTTATTTTTAAATCATGCTAATATGCTATACCAACAATATACACTCTTGAAATTGTTCTTTTTCAGATAAAAATTAGGATCTCTTTCTGAATGTTCCCTCATTAAAGAATATAAAACAGCCAAGGTAATAGTGTACTTTCCTCATTAAATGTTGTACTGTTATAAAATTGTTCTGGCTATTACAGTCTTGGGGTTTTGTTGTTGTTGTTGTTCAGGTACTATAACTTTTAACCAGTGGACTAATGCATAGATTTTATTCACATTTAGAAATTGACTAAAATCTTATGATTTTGTACAATGCTATATATTAGTTTCCTAAGTTCTTTCCTGTCACATATAATGACAACTACAAATTATTTTCACTTGCATTCACAATTTAAATGTTGTATATTTTAAATCTAGAAGGAGAGTGAAAGGAAAATTTCAGGACTTTTAAAAAAGAGTTTTAGCTAACATTGTCTGAAATCAGGACACTTCTGCACTTGCAGAGATTAAGGGTCTAACCCACAGTATAGTCAGATATATGTAATAAGAGAAACTGCTTGACCAATTAGGTTCATTTTAAAAACAGTACCATAATTCAGTGTTTTTCTATTCCTATTTTTCTTTCATTTTGAATGTTTATAGCTAGTCCATGGGGTCGCTAAGAGTCGGACATGACTGAGTGACTTCACTTTCACTTTTCACTTTCATGCACTGGAGAAGGAAATGGCAACCCACTCCAGTGTTCTTGCCTGGAGAATCCCAGGGACAGGGGAGCCTGGTGGGCTGCCATCTATGGGGTCGTACAGAGTCGGACATGACTGAGGTAACTTAGCAGTAGCAGCAGCACTGTACTATATAATAAACTTCAGTTGCTTGAGGTTTCAATTTTATCATAACATTTATTGGCCATTACACAATTTTCCTAATTAAACATTTAATTTTAATTATTTTATAATATTAATGTGCAGCAACATATGGAACACATTTGTGTCTTTTAAAGTAAAAACTAAGGTGATACTGAGATATACTTCAACTTATTCTAGATATTTTACTCTATATACTATTTCAAGAATGTGTTTACCCAGGGAGCTCAACCTGGTGCTCTGTGACAGCTAGAGAGGTGGAATGAGGGATGGAGGGAGGTTAAAGAGGGAGGGGACATATGTATACTTATGATTGATTTATGCTGTATGGCAGAAACCAACACAACATTGTAAAGCAATTATCCAATTAAAAATAAATTTTAAGAAAAGTGATGACCCAGAGGGATGGTATGAGGAGGGAGGAGAGAGAGGGGTTCAGGATGGGGAACATGTATATTCCTGTGGCGGATTCATGTTGATATATGGCAAAACCAATACAATATTGTAAAGTAATTAACTTCCAATTAAAATAAATAAATTTATATTAAAAAAAGAAAAAGTGTTCCTCTTTGCAATGCTCATATACCACAAATATGAGTATTACAGCAATTGACCTAAAATAATACATAATCATTCTGTCATGTTATTAGTNATGGCAAAACCAATACAATATTGTAAAGTAATTAACTTCCAATTAAAATAAATAAATTTATATTAAAAAAAGAAAAAGTGTTCCTCTTTGCAATGCTCATATACCACAAATATGAGTATTACAGCAATTGACCTAAAATAATACATAATCATTCTGTCATGTTATTAGTAAGTTAATATTAGTAAATAAGTTATGTATATAAATATCTCATATATCCAGATACCAAACATTATAAGAATAAAATAATACATAACTAATTCTAACTCTTGAACATTCAGTTTCTAAAGAGATGTTATAACTTCTATGGTCACAAAGTAAGTGTAACATTACAACTTAAGTTATAAAATGAAACAGGAGGAAGAGTGGTGATTTTTCATTTATATCCAGCCAGTTCAGATCATCAAACAGGCCAATAGCTAGAGGACACAGCAGTATCCTGGGAAAGTAACTGAATGCATTTTTTAGGACATGGACTGAAAATACATGCTTTCATCCCAGTTCTTGCTCCACAACTCAATTAAGATGTATGTTTGCTGCTGTCTGAAACTGTAAACTAGCTTCTTCACCATGAATCACAGTTTTTAATAATAAATCCACCTTAAATAAACACACCAGAAAAAGCTAAAGCATGAAATTGAAAAGTGAAAGTGAAGTCGCTCAGTCGAGTCCGACTCTTTGCCACCCTATGGACTGCAGCCTACCAGGCTCCTCTGTCCATGGGATTTTCCAGGCAAGAGTACTGGAGCGGGTTGCCATTGCCTTCTGTGAATATCGTTTAAACAAAACCTGCCTCCACATGTCAGTTCATGGAAGCCAT
This sequence comes from Oreotragus oreotragus, assembly GCA_006410675.1. NCBI lineage: Eukaryota > Metazoa > Chordata > Mammalia > Artiodactyla > Bovidae > Oreotragus > Oreotragus oreotragus. Next base: position 1,000,291 of record SJYX01012531.1, on the reverse strand, counting down.
TAGAGATTTAAAATATTTATATTTTCTATGAATGGTTGTGTTTATTCAGTGCATATTTATGTTTAATTTTCATGCAATTAAATAAAATATATGCCTACCCATAAACTAATATTAGAAGATTCCTATGAAGCAATTTTACAAATAAAAACACATAAAAGTGTTAGTAGTATTACTTTACACCCTTCCTTCTTTCCCTCATGATATCATTTACTGTAAAATTCATCTTAAAAAATCAAGTAATTAAGGATTAATTATCAATTACTCAAGGATATATCAAAAGGGAAGGTTGATTTTCTAAAAAATAGAGACTGTATGATAATCACTGTTGTAGAATCCAGCTTAGAATCTGTTGTAGAATTCTATCTTAGAATCTAGCATAATGCCTGACACAGGGAGATACTTTAAGATGTGGCTGCTGAGTGACTTATTTTCTTAACTTTGAGATAAACTTTAATGAAATAAGATATTACTTGCAAATAATCAATACATAAATATGAGAGCTGAACATCAGTACTCTTACATGTTATCATATGACAAATATACTTTAAAAGTTTTTCTAATTATAAAAAATATTTAATTTTGGATCTAATTTTAAGAAAACAGAAAATTTTCCTACTAGACTTGGAAAGAGACTAGAAACTCTTCACTAAACTATATTAATATATTCTTTTTTAATTTAAATTTATTTAATTGGAGGCTAATTACTTTACAATATTGTATTGGTTTTGCCATACACTGACATATATTCTTAAAGGAAAACTTCTTGAATTCGTACCCTACCTATCAGTGTGTATATGTGTGCCAAGTCTCTATAGTCATGTCTGACTCTGCAACCCCATGGACTGTAGCCCGTCAGGCTCCTGTGTCCATGGGATTCTCTAGGCAAGAATACTGGAGTGGGCTGCCATTTCCTCCTCCAGGGGATTTTCCTGATCCATGGGTTCAAGAACTCTGTTAAGTCTCCTGCATTGGCAGGGGCATTCTTTACCACTAGCGCCACCTGGGAAGCCCAAATAGTAGGCTCTGATAAACACCTTTTTAAAGTACAAACATTATCACTCAGTTCTAGAATATTTATCATTGAAAATCAAAACTGTATATCTCATAAGAATTCATAATGTTTACTGAAAGGAAATCACTATAAAACAGTATTCTCCAGAACATTCTAAACACTAAAGTATAAGATTTACTAAGTTTGAATATGTACATTTAAGAATATTTACAAATGTTTAAGTGAAACATTTACAGAGTATCGATTTTCCAAATATATACAAGGTATTTAGGACTGTTAAATTAAGATTTTTATGCTTCTATATATTTAACAATTGCTGTCATATATTAGTAGTAGTAGTAGTAGGCAACTCACAGTGATGAACAGTAACTGGTCAGGGAAAGTTTCTCAGTTATATGCAATTTACTGTTGTTGAGTGGAGAGCCTAATACTTTCTTCCCTCATCTTAAGATCTAGTTTCCAGGGCCTTTTACAAGCTTACTGAATATGGATTTGTTTCTCTTCATTTTAACAAAATGCAGGGAAGAAAGAAGGCTGATAGAAAACATGTGAAAACATGCCTATTTTATACCTATTATCACTTCAAAGATGAACAAAACTGGTACATAAGCCAAACTTTGAAATATTGCTCTCTATTTTAATAGATTCTGTTGGATCACCATATTGCTTTATTAAGAAATCTCCACCCACCTGTGCCATTATCCACTCTGACAAAAATCAACTATATATGTAAACTTGCTGCTGCTGCTGCTAAAGTTATTGTGTCAAAAATGCATTAACAAATTTCATCTATTGATAAAATATGAGTGTACAGTGCTATGCACAATGGTTTGAAATAATAAAACTGTATTATTAATAATATGCTTTAAATCATAGTTTCAGCAGAATAAAGTAGAGAACGGACCTCTCACCCCATCCTTCCTATCTGCTGTCATTAATCAACTACTACAAGCAAGATCATTTTTATGGGGATTAAAGAAAAATTTTTTCAGGTCCCTTGGAAAAAGTAACAAAATATGGAATATCTACATTTATTTTTCTGTAATTATAAGATAATTCCATAACCCTACTTCCAAAAGTTACCTCAAATCCATCTTCTTATCCCCATCTCAGTATTACCATGCTAGCCAGGCCACCATTCCCTTCGCTATGTCCCTAAAAACTGCAATAGACTCCTAACACTACTTTTTTCATTTTCCAGTCATCTCTTCCACTTGCTAGCCATAATGCTCTAAAAATGAAAAATGGTTGAAATCTCATTAGCTTCCCATTTTATCAAGGAAAATGTTAAAAGCTAATTCCTTTCCATGGTTTGTTTTCTTCTCTGTGGATCCGGTTTCTCGTTCTCTTTCAAACCTCACTATAGGCTACTCTCTTCCTCGCCCAGTAAACTCCAGTTCCATATTGGACTTATTTCTTCAAAGGTGACAAGATCATCTCCCTTCAAGGTCACTGACCAGATAGTTCCCTTTACCTAGAATGCACTTCTTCCTGTTCTGTACATTTAGCTGTTTCTCATCCTTGAGAATGTTATTTATGTGTCACTTCCCAGATAGGCCTCTCCAACCATCACATTTAAAATAGTGGGTCCCTCCTATTATTTGCTCAGGGCCTTTATTGTTTCCTCCATAGTATATAGTTTCACTTACTTCCATATTTTTTGTCAGTTTCCCTTGCTAGAAAATAAATTCCACGAGGGCATTTATGAAGTCTGGCTTACTCTTTTTTCCTTTCATCATATAAATATTAAATTCAAAAAGAGAATACTCAATAAAAATAAGGCAAAAGTAGAGGTAATATAATACCTGTTTTTTAGAGAATTAATGCCAGTCCTAAAGAAACTGCAAGTTGATCAGAACACTACAGACATAGTATATCAAATTATGTCGAACAACTTAAATGTATGTGTGTATATATATATATATACACACACACACAATTTTTATTTAAAAGTTAACACTGTGGATGTATAAACAGTTTAACCCTTTTGTGTAAGTTTAGTTTGATTACATTATTAACAAAGTTAATTCATGTTTATTATTAAACTACATGTACTGATCTCTACTGTATTTATAGTCCCAAGAAATGGTGAGTCAAGAAGACAAGAAACTTCTATAACTTTAGGGATTTGGTTGAGTGATGGACAGTGTAAGATAGCATCTATTCTCTCACCATTTAGGACAAAAGAAATATATAGTCAGAAGTACTACTGTGTGTGAAAGAAGAAAGAGAGTGATTGAGACATGGTATCTGTCACAGGGGAAAAGAATTAGTAGAAGGTAATACGAGAAACCATTGATTCCTTTTGCTACTTATTTATACTAGCAATGATCACTGAAGAAGAAATTTTCAACTCTTGGATTTTTATTAATGTTTAATTTTGTAATATAAGAGTAATACAAATTCCATATGGGAAAGTTTGAAAGTATTTTTAAAATGTAAAATGATGTTATTTAATCATTAATTTAAAAAATATATATATATATATATATTTGCCCCTTGAGAAAATCTGTATTAAAACTGCTTTATTCATGTTATTTCTAGTTTGAAGACAGGATCCTTAAAGAATGTTGTATAATTTTTGTGTAAGAAAAAAATTTTAGACATAGTCTTATCCCAAACTCAAAACAAAAATATTTAGATGACCAGTGCGTATCAATGACATGTTATATTCTATTTTAAATACTAATCATAATGGCTAATTCCACAATGGCTCACTTCAGTTTGTTAATGTATAAAAAATTACATTCTAGGTTGTTTTCATACTTATGGAAAACAAGAAAAGCATGTGATTTCAATCTCTTGCACTTTTACAATCATAGTTTATCCCTCAAATTTTATATAAGTGAAAGGTCTTTTAGCAATATTCTTTATAAATCACTGTTTTCCTTCTTGAACCCAATTTTCAATATTTTCAGTAAAGTTCACTCTTCAACTTTCTGAAAATATTTCAATTCCCCCCTTTCTGTAAATATAAGAACAACATTCAGTCTTACAGTTTGTGTACAATATTTATGTCAGTTCAACTAATTTGGGCTATAAATTTAAATAAGCAGGTATCTTTCTGATCAGCTATGTTCACCCGTATTTACACACAACTTAGTGGATTTTAAACTTAATTCATTCAACTTAATACATTTAATGAAACGAATGACTCAAACAATTGTTTTCCTTGTATACTTCATTTTTCACTGAAATCCCTGGGTGAAAGAGAAAGATCAATTAACACAATCTTGGTAGTAAAATGAACTCACCAGACTCTCATATTCAAACCATATTTTGATTTAATGAATTATTTGAGTATTGATTACTTTTGGAAACATGAGTAACACCCTGAGAGATGCATCAACTCTTTTAGACTAAAGCAGAGAAATCTTTGAATTAATGGATCACTGGTGGCTACTAATCACTGAGATTGATGTACATCTTTACTGACATATGAAACAAGATTATATTTTATGTTCTCCTAACTATCCTTTTAGTACAAAAATAAAAGTTTTCATATCTTAAGAGAGTAAAAACTGTTACTTTTAAAGTTACCAACATGAAATAAATACTGTGGTTTTAAACAGAGGGAAAATTAATGGAATAAGGGAAATTTGACTACAAATCATGTTTTCATTTTCTTAATCAGATGAAGTGATCTAGAAAGCAGCTTTACTTTTTGATCAATTCAAGGAGGTTTCAGTAATAGGAAGAGAGTCAAACTGATTTATTTTGTCTTTAGGGTGCAGAGATTCATAGCCAGTTAAAAAACAAGAGAAGAGATGCTTCCTTTATTCAAGTTACTCTTAGCAGAGTGTTAAAAATGAAATAGCTCACTTTTTTGATCCTTTTTTTCTATCTATGTATGCAAAATGAGGAATGAGGAAGAGGATGATGCCTTCATTCAACCATGAAATATTTTATATAATTTGGTAAAAATAAATCACATTAAAGAGTTTACTTTTTGATTACTCTTAACGAGAAGGCAAATTATATTAAAATGAAAATTTACCCTCTGTAATAAATTTTAAAAATAAAACAAGAATTCCATTAGCTCTTAGGACAAAAAGTTGCTAGAAAAATGAATACATATGCTTAAAATTAAATATTAAGCCTATTATCAATGCTTATTATTGTGTACATAGATAAAATTTATATTTTGCATTAATATTTCTATACTGTACATGTACTTCTGTAATTCTACAATATCTCATATTTTCAATGTTTACAAATTGGCAAGCTATTTTGATTCATGTCATCTATTTTTGAAACTAGAAATAAGAAAATATTCTCCAATTGCTCACAAAAATAACACTTAAGTTCCACATTTTATCAACTATAAGCAAGATTATTTCAGCATTCAAAAATTATCTCAAGATATTATAAGGCATAATTTCCAACCACTGTAACTTTAAGCCATAAAAAGCATTTTAAAAGCAATTATTTGTGTCTGATGAAAAAAAATCTGAGCATATTTTTTCCATAATATTCTGTTGAAAAACTCTAAATTTTACCCAATTTACCCTTTAGGGACGATATTATTCAAGTGTAACACATAGCTTGTGTTTTTAGACTATTAGTACAAATGCAAATTAAGGGTTTTTGGAGACTATCTTTAATGATCCTATTTATTAGGTAAGTTGAGTAATATTCACTAAGTTAAGCTAATTTATAAAACACACATAAATTAGATATAATTGGTAAATCTTTTAGTTAAAATGTCTTGTAAAAGTATGAGACAGCTATTAAAATAGATAAATAAAAATTACTGCAAGAGTTGACAAACAACTCCCTTATGTCCTTAAATTTAATATGAATATCTGAAAGGTCATACTTTAATACTTGAGACACTTTGGTAGAATGGCTCTTTACTCATTTGAAGAGTCTAACATGTTTTATTTTTGGTAGTATCCTCAAGGCCTACGATGGTTACTGGAACTTTGAAAATATAAATGTTGATTTAGGGACATGATTGAAAGGATATAACTGTTAAAATATTCCTAGCCAACTTGACTTTAAGTGTATACCTCTTTAGAAGCCCTAGAGACATTTAGTATAACATAAATGTCTGATTTTCCAATTACTAAAAATTGTTTCTCCTTTCAATAAAAAGGTCAAGTAATTACGTTATTTTAAACAATTTTCCATTTGCAGAGGTAAATTAAGTAACTATTCCCTTTGATATTTACTGCCAATAGTCCTTGAAACCAAATAAGGGATGTGTGTGAAGGTATACACCTCCATAGGACAGCATGCCACTATAGGTGGTACTTATAGAATACATTTTCAAAGGCAAGATGGTTGTGTATGGTTTTCAAGCTGACATATGCATTTGTGATTGCAATCTGAAGGTTAAAAAAAAAAGACACAGAATTAGAAAGCATGTCAAAAGTATCAGTTACATAAATGAGAACTGAATATTGATTCTAAATTATTATATTTCTAACAAATTGGCTGTATATGTTTATGACAAAAAAGAAGGTTGTGTTGTTCTAATTTCCTTCTCTCTTAACCTTCTCACCCTCGCAAAGAAAGCCCACATTTTCATGTCATCTGACCTCTATTTATATACCTGCAAATTATTTCGAGACCTTGTATTTTGAATGGTAACTCTAATTGAAGTTTTATATTTGAGGTATTTTTTAAAACACCTCAAATATAAAACGTGGTTGGACGGCATCACCGACTGGATGGAGGTGAGTCTGAGTGAACTCCGGGAGTTTGTGATGGACAGGGAGGCCTGGCGTGCTGCAATTCATGGGGTCGCAAAGAGTCAGACACGACTGAGCGACTGAACTGAACTGAACTGAACTGAAAAGTGTGACGTAACAGGTGACACCGGCGGTCATCACAGTGCCAGTGAGAGCATCCAGCCAGGTACATGCTGGAAAACTTTTATGGTTGTTCCTCTCTCAGTCTAGGAGGACTGAAATTATGGAGGTGATTTTTTAAATATAGATCTTTATTCACAGCAGAAATCCAATGAGTATGTCTCATAAAGATTGTTGGCTAGAAAGCAAAAAAAAAAGTCAAAAATTCTCAGTGCTTTCCATTCGGTAAACCTCACTTTCACTTTTCACAGGCTGTTCATCTTCACTTTACCACTTTACCTGACTTTAGGCATAGAATATTCACAACTTCTTAATTCACACCTAATAACCGCCAACCGCCCCCCGGCCCCTTCGGCATCTGGGCTTGAAACAATTCGGAATAATTTCTAAATGTCTACTACATTCGGTCGGGATGGGGTAAAAGGGTTGCAGCTGGGCGAGGGTTTGATTTATCGAGGGCACAAGGCTGGTTATTTGGCCAGGGGCAACAGTGAGAGCGATCTGCTTTCTTGCAGGCGTGTGGGAGAACCTGCACGTTACCGTGCAGTGAGGGACCGCAAAGAGCCAGAAGTCTCCATTAAGCCTCTACCACAGAGCCTGACCTCCCGTGGAGACCGCGCAGGGGGAGCGGTCCCGCGGCCGCCAGTAGTGGGACCCAACTGCTGCTGATGCTCACGCATCCGTGTAAAGACATTTGGAAGCAGAAGAGACCGCAGCTCGTGAGGTCTCCGGCCCCGGGAACTGTGGACAGGCGCTCTGGTGAGGAGACATCCTCGACCCTCTCGTGTGGAGAGCCCGGAGAAGCCCACCCCGAGACGAAGTTACCTGCCAAGAGGCGACCAACGCACCGGTCCTCGGAGCACCCACCTCCTCCCGCCCCATCTTGCTACTCCACCGGTCCCTTTACCTTGGTTGTTGGAGACATGACTGCAGTCGCCCGGCCAAGCTGTCAGCAGAGGCAAGAAGAAACCAAATTGCAAAAGAAATTCCCGGACTTCGCTGCCCCCCATGGTTCTCCCCGGCTCTCTTCTCCTCCCCCTTAAAAAGAAGTGGCTGCAGCGCAGCCAGGTGTTCAGCGTCGAGTCCGAGTCCACGTCTTCTTCCTCCTCCTCTTCCTCCTCCACCCGGCCCACAGGGGGTGTCCCGGGGCGACCCCCGCGCGAGGCCCCGGGGGCAGGGCACGAAGGTCCAGGCTGCCCAGGTGCAGGCGCAGCTGCTTCGGAGGAGGACGCTGCCTGCGGCGCCAGGGAGCTCCTGGCGGCTGTAGACGAGCGGAATTGCATTCACCGCCGTGTCCCGCTCGCGCGAGGACTATTCACTTGGGCCTGGGAGAGCGCGCGCGCAGGAGCGAGCTCGGGCTGTGGTTTGGGGGAGGGGAGCGAAGGGGCGGGGGAGGGCGCCTCACGGCGAGAATGGGGGGAGGGACGGCCAGGTGCGGTGGTGGCTCGGTCAGCTCTGCCGGTCTGAGCGCCTCTCCGAACTCAGAGTGGGCATTAGCAGAGCCAAAAGCAGGGCGGGCGCCGCAGCTGTGAGCGGGCGGGGGCCGCGGGAACTTTCCTCCGGCCAGTGCGGCGAGAACCGAGCGACTGAGGAGGCTCCGCGCGGCCGCAAGCGGTCCGAGCAAGCTACCGAGCTGCGCCCTCAGCCCCTAGCCTAGGTGGCGACGGCAGCGGCCCGCAGAGCGGACCCCTCCAACTCGGCCGCGTCTGCGCAGCGCTTCGGCCTTGGCAGCCTTTTCCCCGGCCTGTCTGAGGCCGCACTTAGTCTCCTAAGCACTTTCCTTCCCATTTCGCAGCAGCAGCGTCCAGCGTTTTAGGGCTACTCTGCACCCTGAAGGGTTACCCTCGACTTCACATTTCCGCCGCCGGAGGGGGCGAGTGCTGTGGCCGAGCGCTCCGGGTCCGGGTTGAGCTTGGCGGCGGCGGACCAGCCTACCGCTCCTCAGCCTGGGTCGCCTAAACTTGCCCGGTAGGGCGAGAGCCTCAGCTTGGCGGCCGCCTCCGCAGCTAGTCCTAGGAGAGCGAAGGAAGGCAGCGAGCTTCAGAGGAGAGTCACCTCAGGCTGGAGACGGGCGGGTGCCTGGCACCAGGTCTCACTGAGGTCTTGTCGTCACCGTGCGGCCGCGACTTCACAGTGGAGGTCAAGAGCATGGTCGCAGCCGCAGGCGCCGGGATTTCGGGGGGCCCGGGACGCCTGCAGCGTGACGGCATCGGACCGCAGACTCGGAGAAGCCCACCGGCTGAGCTGTGCGTGGCCGCCTCCACAGACGCGCCGACTGCCTGGGAGCTGACAGCTGTCCCCGCGGAAGCCGCCCCCTCGCGGCACCCGCTCCCTCCCAGCGCTCCACGGCGCCGGCTGCCTGGTGGGACCACTCGGCCCTCGCCCCCAGTGTTGGGAGTTCGGAAAGGGGGCAACACAGGTGCCAACAAGGAGGCGTCTCAGGGCGCCTAGTCCTGACGCCCTCGCCCCGCGGCCGAGGCGGACGTGCAGGGTAGGACACGAGCCGCAAGCGCCTCCCAGCTCCGCCAAGCCCGGCGCTGGCCCGCCCGGCCGCCGCCGCTCGGGTGCTGCGAGTCCGGCGCTAGAGGGGGTTAGTAGACAACAGCAAAAAGCCTCCACTGCTCGCAGGTGGAAGAGGCTGGTCACGCTAGGAACCTCAGGAAGGAGGAGTGCGCCCAGGCTAAACTTAACACGCTTATGAAGGGCGCGCCACGGAATCTGTGCCACTGGTGTGGGGGTTCCGTAATAGTTTATTCGCTGTCGTTATTATAATCATCATTTTAATTGAACGGACTTTGGGTTTTACAGTCTAGTGAGGTCGAAAATCCCACCTCAAAATTCATGAGAATATTTAAAAAAATATTTATGACAGGGAAGAAAAGATTAAGCCCAGAAGGAAAAAAAAAAACCGATATTATGAAAGATATCTTTATTTAGGGCAGAGGGAGGGAAATGGCACAGTGGCGGGATTTGGGAAAGTAGTAAATGGAAGAGCAAAGGATCTGCGTTCGACGTTTACAAAATTCTGGAGAAGAAAACAGCCTTCCATTCGACGCGTTTCAGCGCTGCTATGTTTGTGTCACACACAGTTGAAGTGGTTTTAGTTATTGCATTATAGTCAGTGGGAAGCAAAGAGAAAGACAGCAAAAAGATGCCCCACGTCTAAGTCGGCTGCAAGGAGAGAAATATGAAAGGCACATGATTTTGAGGTTATGAGGAAGGTTTCCGATTGGTGACTGTACTTCCACTTTCTTTTGGAATTCAAACACTGCCTCTCTTTAAAGGTGTCCAAGCTAGTTTAAATGTATGCAGAAAACTTCTGAAAAGATAACCAAGTATGGAGTTTATGTATTAATACTCAAAGAAATAAAATCTGATTTTGCTACTGATGCTACCACTCTTACTGATAGACTGTCAGTATCATTGGCAATATGCATTTGCAAACTCAGTTTACAATTTATAAACTGTAAAATTAAAAGATTACATTATAATATAAATCATTATGCTTAAATGTTCATAAAAGCGTTACATGACTCAATAATTTGTTTTTATTTAAAATAATCTTTATATTTACTGTCGAAGAATATAGCTTCATGACCTTTTTATAATTAAATTTGAATTCCTTATGTTTAAATGTTTAAAATCATTTACAGTAAATAGTTTTATAGCTGTCATTAACAACTCGCTAAGAGAATAATTTTATCCAAAGACACTCCTTTTATAATGGCTGTGTGCTCAGTTGCCTTAGTCGTTTCAGACTCTTTGAGACTTTATGGAGTGTATGTAGCCCACCAATCTCCCCTGTCCAGGGTATTCTTCATGCAAGAATACTGGAGTGGGTTGCCATTTCCTCCTCCAGGGGATCTCATCTACCCAGGGATCTGAACCTGCTCTGCCAGTGCTTCCTGCGTTGCAGGCAGATTCTTTACCTACTGAGCCACCTGGGAAGCCTTTCATTTTTTACTTTCTCTTTTCCCTCTACCCTTCCTTTTTCCTTCCTTCCATTCATTAGAGCCACTTCCTTCTAGCCTAATTTGAAAAGAATGTTACTGGTGTTCTGTTTACAATATAGTCTCTAAAATGTAATATTCAAGTGAAATATAAAAATTTAAGTTAAAACTTTGATATTAAGATATTTTTACTCTGGGTTTTGGGGGGAGAAACTTCTTTTTAATGATATTCTGTTTTTCTAGTTTTCTGATAAACTGAAGGGTATAATATGATTTATTAGCTTAGAGATGCAAATTATGTTAANACAGGCTCTTCTGTCCATGGAATTCTCCAGGCAAGAATAATGGGGTGGGTTGCCATTTCCTTCTCCAGGGGATCTTCCCAACCCAAGGACTGAACCTGGGTCTCCTGCATTGCAGACAAGTTCTTTACCATCTGAGCCACCAGGGAAGTCCTTGGCATTGATAATTATATCAAATCCATGGAATCTTACTCTAGTCAAAGGTCAAGAAAATTATATTTCAATTCTTATTTGAGGTGAATTTTTAAGATACCATTATATTTTAGATATGCAATAAGCAATGTCTAAACACATGAAACATTGTATTTTAATATTTAGAACAAAAATTAAAATTATTTGCTTTCTTAAAGATCTAAATCAGAATATTATTTTCAACTATCTGGCCATGTGAGCAATATATTATATCATGCTTGACTATAATTTACTTTAAAAAAAAGCAAAAAAATGTGAACTGTAGGTGAATTTTTAGGTAGGGATGAAGATAGAAATCCAAGTTTATCAGCTTTTATTGTTCAGTTCAGTTCAGTTGCTCAGTCGTGTCAGACTCTTTGTGACCCCATGGACTGCAGCATGCCAGGCCTCCCTGTCCATCACCAACTCCTGAAGTTTACTCAAACTCATGTTCACTGAGTTGATGATTACTCTGAAATAAATAGCAGCCTTTGTATCATGATATTTTACTATAATTTGGAAATTGCACCCTAATTGGAAATATTGTGCCTTGATTTGGAAATAAGTGTGAATCCTAGAAATGAATCAGTTTTTCTTTTTTTACTTCTGTTTTCCCTCTACCCTTCCTTTTTCCTTCCTTCCATTCATTAGAGCCACTTCCTTCTAGCCTAATTTGAGAAGAATGTTATTGGTGTTCTGTTTACAATATAGTCTCTAAAATGTAATATTCAAGTGAAATATAAAAATTTAAGTTAAAACTTTGATATTAAGATATTTTTACTCTGGGTTTTGGGGGGAGAAACTTTTTAACGATATTCTATTTTTCTAGTTTTCTGATAAACTGAAGGGTATAATATGATTTATTAGCTTAGAGATGCAAATTATGTTAATTTCTAAACTTGTAGTTTTTAAATTAACTAGACTTGCAAGATTTTCAAAATAGAATACCACTAAAAAAAAGTTGTCTTCCACCGAAACCCTAGAGTAAAAATATCTTAATGAGGTGAGGTATGAGGTGAAGTCGCTCAGTCGTGTTCGACTCTTTGCGACCCCGTGGACTGTAACCTACTAGGCTTCTCTGTCCATGGGATTCTCCAGGAAAGAATACTGGAGTGGACTGCCATTTCCTTCTCCAGGGATCTTCCCAACCCAGGGATCGAACTCGGGTCTCCCGCATTGGAGGCAGACGCTTTAACCTCTGAGCCACCAGGGAAGCCCAAAAATCAAAGTTTTAACTTAAATTTTTATATTTCACTTGAATATTACATTTTAGAGACTATATTGTAAACAGAACACCAATAACATTCTTCTCAAATTAGGCTAGAAGGAAGTGGCTCTAATGAATGGAAGGAAGGAAAAAGGAAGGGTAGAGGGAAAACAGAAGTAAAAAAAGAAAAACTGATTCATTTCTAGGATTCACACTTATTTCCAAATCAAGGCACAATATTTCCAATTAGGGTGCAATTTCCAAATTATAGTAAAATATCATGATACAAAGGCTGCTATTTATTTCAGAGTAATCATCAACTCAGTGAACATGAGTTTGAGTAAACTTCAGGAGTTGGTGATGGACAGGGAGGCCTGGCATGCTGCAGTCCATGGGGTCACAAAGAGTCTGACACGACTGAGCAACTGAACTGAACTGAACAATAAAAGCTGATAAACTTGGATTTCTATCTTCATCCCTACCTAAAAATTCACCTACAGTTCACATTTTTTTGCTTTTTTTTAAAGTAAATTATAGTCAAGCATGATATAATATATTGCTCACATGGCCAGATAGTTGAAAATAATATTCTGATTTAGATCTTTAAGAAAGCAAATAATTTTAATTTTTGTTCTAAATATTAAAATACAATGTTTCATGTGTTTAGACATTGCTTATTGCATATCTAAAATATAATGGTATCTTAAAAATTCACCTCAAATAAGAATTGAAATATAATTTTCTTGACCTTTGACTAGAGTAAGATTCCATGGATTTGATATAATTATCAATGCCAAGGACTTCCCTGGTGGCTCAGATGGTAAAGAACTTGTCTGCAATGCAGGAGACCCAGGTTCAATCCTTGGGTTGGGAAGATCCCCTGGAGAAGGAAATGGCAACCCACCCCATTATTCTTGCCTGGAGAATTCCATGGACAGAAGAGCCTGTTGGGCTAGAGGCCATAGGATCAATTTCAAAACATGATTGTAAAAAGAATTATCTTAACCATTTGACCATCTGTATTATTCATTATATATATACATACATATATATATATATATACAGGCTTCCCCAGTGGCTCAGTGGTAAAGAATCCACCTACTAATGCCGGAAACAGGAGATGAGGATTGGATCGCCAGTTTGGGACGATGCCCTGGACAAAGGAATGGCAGCCCACTCCAGTATCCTTGCCAGGACAATTCCATGGACAGAAGAGCCTGTTGGGCTAGAGTCCATAGGCTCACAAAGAGTCAGACATGACTGAAGAGAAGGAGCACACACAGGCGGCATTAGCGGTAAAGAACCCAGCTGCTGATGCAAGAGACATAAGAGACCTGGGTTTGATCACTGGGATGGGCGGATTCTTTGGAGAAGGGCACGGCAACCCACTCCAGTATTCTTGCCTGGAGAATCTCAAGGAGAGAGGACCCTGGAGGGACTACAGTCCATAGAGTTGCAAAGAATCAAACACAACTGAAGAGCCTTAGAATGCATACACATGCACACATATGTGCACACACAATGTGTACATGTGTATTCATTCTAAAATATTTGTTGAGCTCTTTTAAATGTTCGATTCTCTTCATTCAGAAGAGTTAATGGTGATGTGAGTAAAAGAATTTATTCTTTAAAAGTAACTTTTTATTTAAAATATAACCATGGTTATCTTATGTGAATTAGAAGCAATTACACTTACCAAAATGTACTTCCTTTTTGATTTTTAGCAGTGTTGATATATTTGCTGACATTTGAGTTTCAAAGTTATAAGCCACTCAATGAACCAGATGCAATATTCATGTAGATTTATTTGCATTTGTCTGTTTGAATCATACTTATATTCAGAAAAGCATTGATGTCTCATTTTTCAGTACTATATTGTTCGTATGCTCTCAGACCATTGTGCTTCATGATAAATATGGTCTAGATTCAGGTATGAATGATTAACTTTTTATAAAGTAAGGAATATATGACACTAAAACTAGTCTAAGCTTTCATTTGTAGTAGAAATAATTGTAATCACAAATACTACTTGCTTTTATTTATTTATTTAAATTTATTCATTTTAATTGGAGGCTAATTACTTTACAATATTGTATTGGTTCAGGATTGGGAACTACTTGCTTTTTAAATGATGAGACTTAAACTGCAATTAATTTATTTGGAAAAAAAGAAGAAAGATTCTAATGTTTAATACTAAGCATATTTAAAGGCTTGACATAATCTTAACTGTTTTATTTTGTTAAAAAATAAATTAATCCATTTATATCTATAATTTGCATTCTCTAAGTTCAAGATAGAAGCAACAGGAATATAAAGAATACTGATCCATGAGTATGTCAAAACATCAGGTCTAAACTTTTATTTAATTTAGTACTTTGAATGAGTACCATTATCTAAGTCATATTTTTGTTAATATAAAATTCAGAAATGTTCTATAAACAGTATTGTTTTCATTTCATCAACTTTAAAATATAAATTAAATGATTGAATTTTATGTTTTGCCATGCATACAACTAAAGTAAAAAAAAAAAAAATCCACAAAGTCAAATACGTATAGTTAATTTGAAGCTCTTTCCTTGAAGAAACTGTGTAATCAGGGAAAAACACATACACTATTTATTTTGGAAATTTTTCTTTGATTTTAGAATGTAGTTAATAATTTTCTGGAAGGTATTCAAAATAGTTCTAGGTACTTTACTGTTAACATATCAAATCTTAAAAACTTCACAGAAAAGAAAAGCAACTTGAAGCTACACAAGATATACTTTGGCTTATTCTGCTGTCATATTGCATTTTCTTGTATGGTATGTTTAGAGTAAAAGAAAAATATGTATATATAGCATATGTCATGTACATATCACAGATACGTATAAATATCGCAAGTTAAGTTAGTTAAGTCGTTCAGTCGTGTCCGACTCTTTGCGAACCAGTGGACTCTAGCCCACCAGGCTCCTCCGTCCGTGGGATTCTCCAGGCAAGAATACTGGAGTGGATTGCCATTTCCTTCTCCAGGGATCTTCCCGACCCAGGTCTCCCGCATTAGAGGCAGACGCTTTAACCTCTGAGCCACCAATAAAAACAAACTTTCTTGTAGTTTTCTAATTCAAGAACCAAAAATTTACTAAGCAAGGATTTTGTGTGCATTTGTGCTGAGCATTGTGAGGAAGGTACAATGATTATTTGGATTTGGTTCTTAACCATCAGAAGTTTATATTGTATTGAAGGGTACAGACATGTGAATTAATCCAGTACAAACACTTTATGCTACCTCATAATGGAGTCCAAACTGTTACAGTTATGAAAGAGGAGAGGAATCATACCCTCGCCCTCCAAGGCATGAATCTCTACAGTTCCTACTTTGGCACTACAGTTAAACCTACTCCTGGCATGGATTGATTCTGAAAGTTAGTGATGAACTTTTACTTACATCAAATGTAATACTAGAGGTTATACACAATGGCCAAATAATGCTATTAGACTCAGGTAACTTACAGTTTTTAAATGAAATGTGCTTAACAGTCTTAACGTGACATCTGCTGCTGCTGCTAAGTCACTTCAGTCGTGTCCGACTCTGTGCGACCCCATAGACGGTAGCCCACCAGGCTCCCCAGTCCCTGGAATTCTCCAGGCAAGAATACTGGACATCAGGTACCCACAAAAAATAATTTTAACTAAATTATGTAGAGATTTCTTAATACTATATTTAAATTAATTTTATTTTTACTGGTAATGTATTATTATTTATCTTTCATGCCCCAGAATAACCAGCCTTGTCAAAATAACTTTGTTTTTCATGTAATTAGAATAAATACCATTGAATATTGACATAGATGTTTGATATTTATTCAAACAGGGAACAACTAATGAAAGAAGGAAAACTATCTTTAAAAAATCTTTTGTATATTGAAATGTGCATGATTATTCCACCATAATAAATAAAATAACATCACAGGACTGTTGTTATTAATTTCCATTCAAGTATTCAAATTAGCCTATCAAAATAGACTTGCTATTTTGTCTTGCATTGTACCTGCACTAAGATTCTTCTTGCCCTGCTTCTGGAAAAGACAAAGTTAAGTTTTACAGTAAAACTATTTTGGTATGTCAAATAGTTGGATGTTAAATTTATAAATAATATTGTGGTTTGGCTGCTGAGTCATGCCCGACTCCTTGCGACCACATGAACTGTAGCCCGCCAGGCTCCTCTGTCCATGGGATTCTCCAGGGAAGAATCCTGGACTGGGTTGCCATTTCCTTCTCCAAAAAATAATACTATCCATATTAATAACCAATTTCATTTAAAACATTTTATTTTTATATGAATAATACAAAATATTGTTTTAGTACAGTCAAGTTGGAGATAGATTAAAAGTGTCAGATAAAGAGAAGTGATTCCCCAATCTTTAAGTAAAGGTAATTTTCTTTTTATAGAAGTGTTTCCTGTAATATTTCAGTTTATTTTGAAATTAGGTAGCAGGCTTCCATTTTTGAAGTCTTTTGTTTTTTTTTGATGGGGGTGTGTATTAAACTTGATTAAAAAATAAAAGAGCATGTCTTAAGTGACATAGCATTTTATTTCCAAGTGAGTTTTAAAAATCCAATATTAATAAAAATAATATGCCTAACAGTTACTTTTTAGTTCAGGTTCTAAATCATTTTAATCAGACTGTTTCTTTACTATGGCTGTTAACATGTATACATGGAATATAAACATTTCTCAATATACCCTTATATTTTTCTGATGATTAAAAATTCTATATAACTCACTTACACCCATCATTTGACAATTAGTGTATGATTTTTCATATCCTTGCCTAACTTTGATACAGATTCCAAATTCCCTAAGGACCTGAAAAAATATAAAGAGAACAAAATGTTTCTTTCATATCTCTACAAAATATATGTGATAAATAATTTGTATTTAAATACTAATAATATTTATCTTTTTCATCAAATTTACCATCTTTATTAACTTTCTTCATAAAATATAATATATTTTTCAAAAAGTCTGTTCTGTACATCTGTGTCTCTTTTGTTGTCTCACATACAGGAGAATGGCATTGAAACATGTATAATATCATATAAAAAACGAATCGCCAGTCTAGCTTCAATGCAGGATACAGGATGCTTGGGGTTGGTGCACTGGGATAAACCAGAGGGATGGTATAGGGAGGGAGGCGGGAGGGGGGTTCAGAAGTGGGAACTTATGTACACCCGTGGTGGATTCATGTTGATGTATGGCAAAACCAATACAGTATTGTAAAGTAAAAAAAATAATAATAAATAAATAAATTTTTTAAAAAAGATAATATATTTTTCAACAGTAAAAATGTATATAGTTGCCCTTTTCCTGTTTATTAAAATTATTAAGTACTCGAGTCATTTTAGCTTTATAAAGTGTAATATATGAGTAATAATTATTACACATATGTGGTGCCTATTGTGAGTTGTTGGGAAAATCATCTTTTCTCCTAGGGGAACTAAATCCTACTATACAGTCCATTTGAGACGTCTCTAGTATTTCAGAATTAAATTCCATCATGGTTCATTGTGTTAGAAGTATACTGAGGCTGATAGTGTTTAGCATTCTATTGTATTATATTTTATATTGTGGTTTGGTTGTATTATATTTTTGTTATATTTTATATTATATTTTTTAGATAAAAAGTAAATATTTTAAATTAGTGGGGAAAAAGCAAACATAAACATTAGCCTAGCTTAGATTAGCTTTAATATGTAGTCAAAGACTTTTCTTGACTTGCTTGCTCCTGACTTATTTTGCTGCATAATTTGAAATATATAAGAAAAGGGAAGAATATTCATGTTTTTCTTTGATTATTTTCATCTAATGAAAAAATTAGTAAAGTTGTTTTCTTATGGAAAGTATGTACAGTTGTAAAATAAATATTAAGCTTATATGTTATTTATCTAAAGCAAAGCTCTGTTAATACTGCCTTAAAGAATTTGCAAAACTAAAAATGTTGTATTTCTTTGCTGTTCAATACAAATACCACTAACCATATTCAACATGTAGCTTTTGAGTGTTTGTGATTAGTGTGATTGGAAAACTGAATTTTTTGTTATTTATTAAATTTAAAATTAAGTAGCCATGTGTGGCATTAGCTAATACATGTGTGTGTGTGCGTATTCAATTCTAGTTTTATTTTCAATACTTCTACTTCCATGTTGATAATGGGAGAAAATAAGAAAGGAATTTGAAAATCATGTGGACACACAGTACAACGTTCTACAAGAGGAACTCACTTTTACTAGAAAGATTCTGTTACAAAGTCATGTTTATCATCAACAAAAATGAAGCTCACCTTGAACAATAACTTTGCTACTGCATGTGTTTACAGTCTTCAAAGCTAGCCTATGATGTGCCTTTTTATAATGCATCGAGTTAGTCAGAAGGCATTAAAAGTAATCACTCTGATAACTTTATTAAAAATTATTTCAATTCTGAGTAGAATTACTTGGCTAACATGCCTAATCATGGATACTAAAACTTTTTAGATGATTCAGGATCTGCCATCACCCTGCTATGACCACTATGTCTGTTACACCTCCCAAGGTTTCACAAAAATCACAGTGGCCTGAAAGACCAATAGCATCAGTGGAAGTTCCAAATGCAATATCCCTACCTGGAGATTTGTCAAAGAAGCACCAAGATTTTTACATCTAGATGCTAGTATTTGTATTTGTTTTTCTTTTGAATTTTCAGTTTACATGTAAAAACACTGTCAGGATCCCATTTTTATTTTAGTAGATTTTTTTAAATATGAGGTTTCATAGGCAAGTTAGAGAATCTGTTTACCACTGTTTTATTAATATTGCCCTAACGTCTGTCACTTGATGATATCCTTTCTAACTTTAATTTGTCATAAGCACCAAAGTTAAAAAAAAAACAACATAAAAATTTTGATAAAAAGCCATTTCCTAAAGAAATCTTAGAATATGATAAAATAGAGTATTAATTTTTATATTACTTAGCAACCAGTTATATAGTATTTACTAAGTGCCAGACACTGTTCCAAGTGCAGATATTCATTTCAGATAATTTCAAATAGATAACTAGTGGGAAGTTGCTATAAAACACAGGGAGCTCAGTCTGATGCTCTATGATAACATATAAGAGTGAGGTAGCAGATGGATGAGAGGGAGGCTCATTAGGTAGAGGATATAGGTATACTTATAACTGATTCATGTTGTTGTACAGCACAAACCAGCTGATATTGTAAAGCAATTATTCTCCAATCAAAAATAAGAATATTTTCAATCATTTCAAATACTAATTATAACCAAGAATTTAATTACTTCTCAAAAACAACATTCTGAAGTAGTTGCTGTTGTTATCATTATCTTACGGATTAGAAAGCTGAAACACAGAACTTGCCCAAAGCCACCAGGACAGGAAGTGATGGAGCAGAGATGTGAACCCATCTCTGTGCCTTTCATTACTATGCTGCCTCTCCTGTATCTCGGACTGTTGACCCAAATATACACAAGCATGAGCATATGTAGTTGGCTTATACCTGTGTATCTATGAAAACTTGTCCAATTCTACGAAATTAAGCCTAGGTCATGGAATCCTTTCAGTGAATCTTCTTCCCAACTGTGACTAAGTTCCCAAATGACCTCATTCTTCATTCCCATGGCCCAGCATTTGTTACTCTTGCCTGCAGCCTACAAATTGGCACTTTCTGTCTGCCTCAACAAGGATTAAATTATGAACTGTTGCAGCTGCTGACCTTCAACACACTCTGTAAAGAGTTCAGGGTGGATATCAGGAATGAGGCACTCTGTGCTCTGGGAAAAACTGGCAGACCAGGTCTTCAGAAAGTTACATGTTTTCAGAAGATTTTATGAGCCCAATTATTGCATGTCCTTAACTAGAAAAGTACTAAAATCCTTCATGGCAATGTCTGCTCCTGGTGACTAACAGTAACCTTGGCAAGACTAGCAGAAACCATCTGTAAAAACATATGTGCTTGATTGCATGTACATCCACTTCACCAAAATCACACATACTGACCTTCCTTTCTACCTCTTGGGAGTAGATACTTGGAGCTATTTGAAATGCTATCTTCCAGGCTATAGTCCTCATTTTGCCCCAAATACAACTTAAGTCACAATTCTCACTTTGTGCATTTTTTTTTCAGTTGACGCACTGAATACTTTTTCTCTCTTTTCTTAAAGTTGTTCTCCTAGATGACACCTGTCTCCCAATACAACCAGCTCACATTTATTCAGCAATTTTGCTATGCATTGTATGTGGAGGACCTTTTCAGGGCACTAAGGATTAAAGTGATAAACAAAACAGACAAAAGTGTGCTTACATATAACTCACATTCTAGAGTACATATGTCTAAAATGCTTATCACATGTCTCACTGTTCTAAGTGCATCATACATGCTTACTCATTTAATATTCACAGTCCTACTACGTAAATAATCTTATACCCATTTTACAAATGATGAAACCAAAATATATAGAATATACGCAAATTAGAGGCAGATTAGTGATTCTTGCATTTTAGAGTGTTCTGTCTGCTCTTTGGAATTCAGGCAAGAATATAAGCAGAGTAAAGAAATAGGAGGCTTGGTCAATAATTCTAGAGTGAGTTAGTAGTGGTTTGTCCTAGGGTGCGAACAGGAAGGGAAAAGTGAATGGATTTTCTATATATATTTTAAGGTGGAATGGATAGGACTTCCTCATGATTTGGGTGGTGTTTCCTGCTATTTTATATGTATTGTTTATATATATATATATACACATATACATATATATACTATATATATGTGAAGTGAAGTGAAGTTGCTCAGTCGTGTCCGACTCTTTGCAACCCCATGAACTGTAGCCTACCAGGCTACTCAGTCCATGGAAATTTCCAGGCAAAAATACTGGAGTGGGTTGCCATTTCCTTCTCCAATATATATGTATATTACAATATATATAATAATAAAATATATAAACACAAATACATATGTATATATATAACTAATTTACATTCAAAAAAAAGCCCATACAAGCCAGCCATAAACTGAGCTACTGAAGGAGATTTTAAAAAAGGTTTCATTTAGTGCATTGTTAATGGTGCTCATGGAATAGAAATGCAAAAAAACCAAAATGGCTGTCTGAGGAGGCCTTACAAATAGCTGTGAAAAGAAGAGAAGCATAAAGCAAAGGAAAACAGGAAAGATATAAGAATCTGAATGCAGAGTTCCAAAGAATAGCAAGGAGAGATAAGAAAGCCTTCTCAGTGATCAATGCAAAGAAATAGAGGAATCTTGAGAGTCCCATGAACTGCAAGGAGATCCAACCAGTCCATTCTGAAGGAGATCAGTCCTGAATATTCATTGGAAGGACTGATACTGAAGCTGAAACTCCAATCCTTTTGCCCCCTTATGTGAAGAACTGACTCATTTGAAAAGGCCCTGCTGCTGGGAAAGATTGAGGGCAGGAGTGGAAAGGGATGACAGGATGAGATGGTTGAATGGCATCACCGACTGATGGACATGAGTTTGTGTAAGCTCCAGTGATGGACAGGGAAGCCTGGCGTGCTGCAGTCCATGGGGTCACAAAGAGTCGGAAATGACTGAGTGACTGAACTGAACTGAACTGAACTGAACTAGATCCCTCAACCTATGGGCTGGTTTTTATTTTCCATGAAAAGTCATGGATGCATATTATAAGCACTATAGCTGCTATTTAAATAATAATTTTAACTAAGGTAATAATCTAATACAGTTGATAAAATGGAATGCTCTACAATATCCTATTGTCCAGAGAGAGATCAGGGAAATAGGAAGGTGGAAGACAAACACAGAAGAAAAAAAAATAGCAAGATGAAGAATCCACCTGTCAATGCAAGAGACTCAGGAGACCTGGATTTGATTCCTGGGTCCAGAAGATCCCCTGGAGTAGGAAGTGGCAACCCACTGCACTATTCTTGCTTGAAAATTCCATAGACAGAGGAGCCTGGTGGCTATATTCCATGGGGTTGCAGAGTCAGATATGACTAAACAACTGAGTGCCTATCAACAATTACGTTAAATGTAGATGAACATAACACTTCAATAAAAAGGAAAGAAATTTATTGAGTCAGTGAGAAAACAAGACCTAACTCTATTGTTTCTGAAAGAAACAGATGTTAAACATAAAGAAGTGAACAGTTTGAAATTAAGCGACTGGAAAAGATCTATCATACAAACTGTACACATAAGAATGATGTTCTGTCTGTATTAACCTATATTAATATCATATAACTTAGACTGCAAGCCAAAGAATATAATAAAGAAAGAGGGGTATTTAGTAATGATTAAAGGTGTAATTCATCAGGAAGACA
>SJYX01012531.1:948446-961368 GCA_006410675.1 Oreotragus oreotragus | reverse complement strand
ATCCGCTGGATCATGGAAAAAGCAAGAGAGTTCCAAAAAAACATCTATTTCTGCTGTATTGACTATGCCAAAGCCTTTGACAGAGTGGATCACAATAAACTGTGGAAAATTCTGAAAGAGATGGGAATACCAGACCACCTAACCTGCCTCTTGAGAAACCTGTATGCAAGTCAGGAAGCAACAGTTACTACTGGACATGGAACAGCAGACTGGTTCCAAATAGGAAAAGGAGTACGTCAAAGCTGTATATTGTCACCCTGCTTGTTTAACTTATATGCAGAGTACATCATGAGAAACGCTGGACTGGTAGAAACACAAGCTGGAATCAAGATTGGTGGGAGAAATATCAATAACCTCAGATATGCAGATGACACCACCCTTATGGCAGAAATTGAAGAGGAACTAAAAAGCCTCTTGATGAAAGTGAAAGAGGAGAGTGAAAAAGTTGGCTTAAAGCTCAACATTCAGAAAACAAAGATCATGGCATCCGGTCCCATCACTTCATGGGAAATAGATGGGAAAACAGTGGAAACAGTGTCAGACTTTATTTTGAGGGGCTCCAAAATCGCTGCAGATGGTGACTGCAGCCATGAAATTAAAAGACACTTACTCCTTGGAAGAAAAGTTATGACCAACCTAGATAGCATATTCAAAAGTAGAGACATTACTTTGCTGACTAAGGTCCGTCTAGTCAAGGCTATGGTTTTTCCAGTGGTCATATATGGATGTGAGAGTTGGAGTTTGAAGAAAGCTGAGTGCCAAAGAATTGATGCGTTTGAACTGTGGTGTTGGAGAAGACTCTTGAGAGTCCCTTGGACTGCAAGAAGATCCAACCAATTCATTCTGAAGGAGATCAACCCTGGGATTTCTTTGGAAGGAATGATGCTAAAGGTGAAACTCCAGGACTTTGGCCACCTGATGTGAAGAGTTGCCACATTGGAAAAGACTCTGATGCTGGGAGGGATTAGGGGCAGGAGGAAAAGGGGACGACAGAGAATGAGATGGCTGGGTGGCATCACTGACTCGATGAACGTGAGTTTGAGTGAACTCTCAGAGTTGGTGATGGAAAGAGAGGCCTGACATGCTGCGATTTATGGGGTCGCAGAGTCGGACATGACTGAGTGACTGAACTGAATAGTTGTCTAAATCCATGGTGACTGTCCAGACAAATGCAATATTTAACTTAATGTTGAAAAGTTACATATTGAACCCTTTGGGGATTATGTATGTAGTTTAAAACTTTTTTCCTGTATAATTATTTTTTAATGACACTAGAAGTCACTATTGTAAAATTTAATGCTATTTAGCATATAAGACTTATTTTGAACTAGGAAATGATTAGATAAGCTTACCACTATAGCATTTTTTAAGACATAATCACTACTATATAAGATTAAAAATCTCTTGAAGAAACAATCTATAATAAAACAATTCCATAAACAAATCCC
Organism: Oreotragus oreotragus; assembly: GCA_006410675.1. Lineage (NCBI taxonomy): Eukaryota > Metazoa > Chordata > Mammalia > Artiodactyla > Bovidae > Oreotragus > Oreotragus oreotragus. Next base: position 959,920 of record SJYX01012531.1, on the reverse strand, counting down.
CCAGATACATAAATAACATTAATGTGTTACAATGGGATTTATGATTTGTTCAAAAAAGAAAATGTCTGTATTATATGAGTTCTATGTAATAATATGAGATCTTCTCTGACACTAATTAGTGATCTGACCTTGAATAAATCACCAAATTCTTGTATGCTTCATTATGCTGTTTTGCAAAATGAATACGTTTACTTGAATAATTGCCAGCTTTTTTCCAAGACCAAATTCTCATATCTATGTACTATATTTACTAATAGAAGATATCAATTAAAGAATCATTAGCAAGTATTTGATGAAATAATTTCTCTCTCATTTTATTAAAACATCATATAATTTACCTTAGATTTTATTACAGTTGATTATCGTTTTGAATTTTGTGGTTTAAATACTTACTTGGGGGCAGTCCTAAGATGCCATAGGAATAGGATGGGGAGACCACTTTCTCCCCCACAAATTCATCAAAAGACCATTTGAACACTGAGCAAATTCCACAAAACAACTTCTGAATGCTGGCAGAGGTCATCAGGCACCCAGAAAGGTAGCCCATTGTCTTCAAAAGGAGATAGGACAAAATATAAAAGATAAAAAGAGAGGAAAAAACGGTAGGGATGGAGATCCATCCTGAGAAGGGAGTCTTAAAAAAGATAAGTTTCCATACACCAGGAAACACTCTCACCAGTGGGTCTGTTGCAAGTCTTGAAATCTCAGAGGGCAACATACCAGGAGGAAAAATAAATAAATAATTAAACCCCACAGATTACATGGATGTGAGAGTTGGACTGTGAAGAAGGCTGAGCACTGAAGAATTGATGCTTTTGAACTGTGGTGTTGGAGAAGACTCTTGAGAATCCCTTGGACTGCAAGGAGATCCAACCAGTCCATTCTGAAGGAGATCAGCCCTGGAATTTCTTTGGAAGAAATGATGCTAAAGCTGAAACTCCAGTACTTTGGCCACCTCATGCGAAGAGTTGACTCATTGGAAAAGACTCTGATGCTGGGAGGGATTGGGGGCAGGAGGAGAAGGGGACAACAGAGGATGAGATGGCTGGATGGCATCACTGACTTGATGGACGTGAGTCTGAGTGAACCCGGGGAGTTGGTGATGGACAGGGAGGCCTGGTGTGCTGCGATTCATGGGGTCGCAAAGAGTCAGACATGACTGAGCGACTGAACTGAAATGATTACATGCCTAAGGGCAACTACCAGTGCAGAAGCATCCCAGACACTCACATCCGCCACTAGCAAGTGGGGGCTGGACAGGGAGGTGCGGCTGCATTGCTTAGGGTAAGAACTGGGCCTGAATACCCCAAGGGCAATCTTAGGGAACTAACTTGAGATAGCAACCCAGACTGGGCTAGCTATCCCGCAAAAAGCCCTAACCTAAGACACTGCCAAGCCTGCTAACAGAACAAAGGACTGAGCAGAGCTAGCTGGCTGTGGACCAGCCCATCCCCCACCAGAGACAGGCAGGCGAGGGCAGCCAGAGCCGGAAGGGGGCAATCGAGGCCCCAGAGAGGCATCCTCTACCAAACTGCAAGCAGGCTTCATTGCTAACCAAGACTTCTTGGGATTCTGGACAGTTGACATCTGCCAGGAGGGTCACAGCCAGAGATCAGCTCCTCAGAAGAGACACATGGCACACCTGAGAAGGCGCACTCATTGTATACCCAGAACACTGAGCGGCAGGGATGGGGGAGACAAGTTGCAGCGACAGCACTCGCCAAGCACCTGGTCACCTGAGCTGCTCAGACCTGGGAAGGACTCAAAATTCAGGCCCAACTGAGTCTGTGCCTCTGTGGAGTACCTGAGAACCTGAACCTGAGTGACTTAGACCTGGAACGTGCACACCACCCAGGGCCAACCTCAAACAGTTCCTGGCAGAGCAACCTAGAGCTTGAGAAATGTAGACCATGAAAGCACACACGCCATGAGTGGTGGGCAAACCCAGTGCGTCTGGAACACTACAAGCACTCCCCACACACACCAGTGACATTTGTTTGCAGTGTTCCTTCCTCCTGACAGCAAGACTGAACAACTGAGCCTAAAAAAATGACCACCACCACCCCCTTGTGTCAGGGCAGAAGTTAGACACTGAAGAGACCAGCAAACAGAAGAAGCTAAAATAAACAGAGGGAACAGATTTGGAAGTGATAGGTGCAGTAGATTAAAACCCTGTAGATAGCAATGACTACATAGGAAGGGGCCTATAGATCTTGAGAAGTATAAGCTGGATCAAGGAACTGTCTGAAAATAAACTGACCCCACAGAGTCCACAACAGCTCCAGAGAAAATCCTAGACATATCTTTACTGTTATCATTTTTTAAATTTAAAATTAAAAAAAGTTTAAGTCCTCTATTACTCCTTTAATTTTCATTTGCAAAAAAAGACCCTATTTTAAAAGCAAACTTCATATATATTTTATATTTTTTGTGTTTGCTTTGTTTTTTTTTTAATATTGTATTTTTGAGAATCTAACCTCTACTTTAGATTTTTAATCTTTGCTTTTTGGTATTTGTTATCAATTTTGTACCTTTAAGAACCCAATTTTCAGTACCCATTTTTACTTGGGATTGAGATTACTGGCTTGATTGCTCTCTCCCCCTTTTGACTCTCTTTTTTCTCCACCAGGTTGCCTCTATTCCCTCCCTCCTCCTTCGCTCTCTACCCAACTGTGAATATTTTTGTGTGTTCCAGACTGTGGAGAACACTTAGGGAACTGATTACTGGCTGGATCTGTCTTTCTCCTTTGGATTCCCCCTTTTATACACCTGGCCACCTCTCTCTCCTTCCTCCCTCTTCTCTTCTCTGTGTAACTCTGTGAACATCTCAGGGGTCCAGACTATGGACAGCACATCAGGAAGTGATTACTGGCTAGCTTGCTCTCTCTTCTTCTGATTCCCCCTCTTTTCCTCCTGGTCACCTCTATCTCCCTCCTCCCTCTTCTCTTCTCCATGTAACACTGTGTACTTCTCTGGGTGTCTCTCACTGTGGAGAGATGTTTCATCATTAACCTAGATATTTTATCATCACTGCTGTATAGATGGAGAAGTCTTGAGGCTGCTGTAAGAATATGAATGAAAACCAGAGGCAGGAGGCTTAAGTCCAAACTCTGAGAACACCAGAGAACTCCTGACTCCAGGGAACATTAATCAGTAAGAGCTCATCAAAAGCCTCCATACCTACATTGAAACTAAGCACCACCCAAGAGCCAACAAGTTCCAGAGCAATACATACCACACAAATTCTCTAGCAACACAGGAACATAGCCTTGAGCTTCAAAATACAGGCCACTGACGTGTCAAAACTCATTACTGGACACTTCATTGCACTCCAGAGAGAAGAAATCCAGCTCCAACCACCAGAACATCGACACAAGCTTCCTTAACCAGGAAACCTTGACAAGCCACCTGTCCAACCCCACTCACAGTGAGGAACTTCCACAATAAAGAAGAACCACAAACTGCCAAAATACAGAAAGGCCACCCCAAATACAGCAATATAAACAAGATGAAAAGGCAGAGAAATACTCAGAAGGTAAAGGAACAGGATAAATGCCCACCAAACCAAACCAAAGAGGAAGAGATAGAGAAACTACCTGATCAGTTCAGTTCAGTTGCTCAGTCATGTCCAACTCTTTGCGACCCCATGAATTGCAGCATGCCAGGCCTCCCTGTCCATCACCAACTCCTGGAGTTCACTCAGACTCACGTCTATCGAGTCAGTGATGCCATCCAGCCATCTCATCCTCTGTCGTCCCATTCTCCTCCTGCCCCTAATCCTTCCCATCATCAGAGTCTTTTCCAATGAGTCAACTAGGGGCTGGTGCTCATATAGATTCAGAGTCATTCTCTGAGGCACTCCAGGAATGCACAATGGTTTTCTGTTAGCTCCTGATTGACTTCCTTTATCTTATTTCAATAGACAGATTTTGATAAGGAATCACTCAAGGTTTACCTTGTAAGCAGAGGGTGGAGAAGGGGTCCAGTGGGGTGGATGTTTTATGTTCTTGAAAGCAGCTCACAGAATTTCCTGATAATAGGGTCCCTGGGTCTTCTAAGTGGTTCACAGGCCTCCCCAGTCTACTTCAGAGAAACTAGTGCCAGCTAAAAGAGGTCAGATCATTGGTCCAGAGTCCCTGGTCTCTTCCCCTGAGATGAGATATAGCATCCTTGGCCTCTTCATTTTCTGAGCTGTTCCTTATCACCTGTGCCTTTTCCAGGTCTTGCATCTTGGCTCACAGAGGAGGCCAACTTTCTTTACCAGAAAGTGACTATGGAGAATGCTACTGTTGACCCCTAGAGGTCAGCAAGGAGAAAAAATAAATCCCTGCTGTGGGATTCTACTCTTCCATGTGGGATACTACTGCCTTGTATACGGATCAGGAGGACAGCATTACTGCCAAAACAGTGGGCAAGACTGCTGCGGCTCCCTCTCAGCCACAGCCCCCTGGGTATTTGATATTGCAGAAAGGCCAGTCAATGAGGCATTTCCTCAAGAGGACACAGTCTAGGTTACTCTGGGGCTGTCTTATATGCACATCACACCTGGGCATCAGCTTGCTGGGTAGAGTTGCTGAATTTGGCCAAAGGTTGCTGCCATTCTACCCTGTCAGAGTTACTAAAAAAAATTAGAGTCAAGAATCCTCACATAGACCTCCCAGGGCCTCTGTTGCCCTCCCACTGGAACCAGGGCAAGCTGGAGCCTAACGGATAGGTGCAGGCAAAAAAGAGCACAGTCCCCCACTTCTTGGTTGCCAGATTTTGTTACACACCCTCTTCAGTTGGTCCTAAACATGAATTCTCCTGCCCAGTGTCCTTTGAGCCAATGGAGCAAGGCTAAGCTTGGTTCAGAAGCAAATGAAAATTTTAATCTTTGATCAAAGAGTAGAGTTTCAAGCTTGCTCTCTAGAGTACACACTCTCCTCAGTAGGCCTTTGGTAGGGCTGCTTTAGAGGGTTCTTATGGGCCAGGAGAGGGATAGAGTTCTTGCACATCAGGAGCAGCTATGCTGCTCACAGTACTCTAGATCAAAGTGTCAAATGCAACGTTTCTATACACAGTACTCTGTGGTCATCTTGAGCTGAAGTGTTGTGCTCAGTGCTTCTGCACATAGTCCTCCAAGCTGAAGTTTGGGGCACAGACATTTCACAGTAAGACTTCTGGTCTGAAAGGCTGGGTGTGAGCCTTTGGATTCACTGTTCTACGAGCAAGTGAAGTCAGGCTGAGCACAAAGAATAAAAGTAAAGATCAGCTTTATTTTATTACTCAGATTCTGTTTTTTTTTTAAATTTCTTGGGGATTGTTAATGGATTTTGCCAGTGGCAATAGCCTAGACTCAGTGTCACAAATATCATTTGCAGCAGTACATCTTTCTCATTTCACACCATAGGCATTGTAGGACCTTCATTTTTTACCTTTGTTTTAGACCTTCATCTATGGTCATGTGATATAAGAGAAAACAAACTCAGATCAGTTCATAGGTATGTTGGTAGAATGCTTGTTCTGTGACACAGTTGTAAAGGCCTGTGGGTCACATTCAAAAAATATAAGACTGGATCAGTTGGAGGAGGTGACAGCAATCTGGGTGCCTCTGTAGCTTCTTGGGGACCTGTAGACATCCATGTATGTTCTCCCAGGCTCTTCCTTGTAAAGTTATTTATTGGATGCCTTTAGAGTAGTGGGAAAACTCTGATGTTTCCTATAAGAAAATACCTTGCTTTGATAGTTGAATATACCAAGTTGCCAAAAGATAAAAGCGGATTTTTACTACATCACAACTCCCATTAGAGTTAATACTGAAATACAGTAGCAAGAGGAAACCCTTCCACTTGGCAGATCTTTGAATAGTATATTTGGCCATTAATTTTGCAAAAAAAAAAAAAAGGAGAAATTGTTGGAGATAAGAGTTTTCAGATTTAAGGGTAGTGATGATTGGCTTGACTGGTTGGTAAGGGGCCTAGAGTTAATATGATTACAAGTTCAAATGAAGGTATTGAGAGGAAGTATATGATCAAACTTGTGGTATAAAGTATAAACATTTGTGTATCAAGTCAGTGTCCAGCAGTGTGTACCCACTGAAGGAAAAGAACTAAAAAAACTGATGAATAGAATAACTTATCCAGCATACATCAGATCAGCCAGTTCCTGTCCTTGGACACTTGATATTTCATGAGTTAAAAATTATATATGGGTCCAATTGCATGGGATTCTTCTCACCAGCAGTAGTTTAGCTATTGCCAGTGATGAATATTTAAACTCTAAGTAACAAAGACAGGAGCGGATTCCTCACCACGGTACAAACTCTTAAGGAGGCCAACCGGCCACATAGTGGCAGTTGCTAAATTTCCCTTATATCCAGAGGAGACAGTATTTCATCCTTACTGTAATTGCTAAATATTTCTGATGAGGGCTTCCATTTCCTGCCTGCTTTCTTGGCTAGGACCACCATTTAAGAATTCATAAAATGTCTTACTTACTTAATGAGATCTTGTGTAACACTGCTTCAGAACAAGGAACACATTATATGGCAACAGTCACATAAAAGTGGGATTCAGTGATCAAATAGTGTACCCCATCATCACCCAGAATCAGAAAGCCTGATAGAAAGTTAGAATGGTACTTCTAAAGGTGCAACTAGGGTACCATTTAGGCTATGAAACTCATTGGACTTAGAGTGTAAGTCTTCATGATGTAGTATATATACTATGAACCAACAGCCATTAATTATATGGTGCTGTATTCCTGATAGTTGTTGCTCAGTCACGTCCGACTCTTTGCAACCCCATGGGCTGAAGCACACTAGGCTTCCCTGTCCTTCACTTCAACATCTCCAAGGGCTTGCTCAAACTCATGTCCACTGAGTCATGACGCCATCCAACAATTTCACCCTAGTCATCTGCTTCTCCTCTAATCTTTCCCAGCATCAAGGTCTTTTTTAATGAGTTGACTCTTTACATAAAGTGGCCAAAGTATTGGAGCTTCAGCTTTAGCATCAGTCCTTCCAGTGAATATTCAGGATTGAGGTCTCTTCGGATTAACTGGTTTGATCCTCTTGCAGTTCAAGTGACTCTCAAGAGTCTTCTCCATCACCACAGTTCAAAAACATTAATTTTTTGACACTCAGCCTTTTTTATAGTCCAGTTCTCACATCCATACATGACCACTTGAAAAACCATAGCTTTGACAATGTGGACCTTTGTCGGCAAAGTAATGTCTCTGCTTTTTAATATGCTGTCTAGGTTGGTCATAACTTTTCTTCCAAGGAGCAAACATCTTTTAATTTCATGGCTGCAGTCACCAACTGCAGTGATTTTGGAGCCCAGAAAAATAAAGTTTGTCAATGTTTCCATTGTTTCCCCATCTATTTGCCACAAAGTGATGGGACCAGATGCCACGATCTTCGTTTTCTGAATGTTGAGCTTTAAGCCAACTTTTTCACTCTCCTCTTTCACTTTCATCAAGAGGCTTTTTGGTTCCTCTTCACTTTCTGCCATAAGGGTGGTGTCATCTGCCTATCTGAGGTTATTGATATTTCTCCCGGCAATCTTGATTCCATCTTGTGCTTTTTCCAGCCCAGCATTTCTCACGATGTACTCTGCACATATGTTAAATAAGCAGGGTGACAGTATACAACCTTGACATACTCCTTTCCCAATTTGGAACTAGTCTGTTGTTCCATGTCCAGTTCTAACTGTTTCCTCTTGACCTGCATACAGGTTTCTCAGGAGGCAGGTCAGGTGGTCTGATAGTTCCATCTCTTTAAGAATTTTCCACAGTTTGCTGTCACCCTCACAGTCAAAGGCTTTAGCATAGTCAATGAAGCAGAAGTAGATTTTTTTCTGGAATTATCTTGCTTTTTCTATGGCCCAAGGGATAGTTAGAATTTGAAGCTAATACTCTGCCCCATTCGAAGAAGTGAAGACGACACAGGCTCTTCAACAAATGCTTGAGATACAGGACTAAATCTCTTAAGTAAGCTAGAATATTATTCAATCCAGATCTATGAAGAAGGCTAGTTAGTCCAAATCAATATATGGATGAAGAAGCTTTAATAGTAATTATTAATAATAATTACTAATAATAATTCTCTGCTAATGAGAATGGCTTACTTGTAATATCTAGGCAACATGGTAACAGTGGCATCGCCTGTAACATATAACTTTTATAAGTGGAAGAAAAGAAAGTGAAGTCGCTCAGTTGTGTCTTATTCTTTGCGACTCGTGGACTGTAGCCCACCAAGCTCCTCCATCCATGGTATTCTCCAGGCAAGAATACTGGACTGGGCTGCCATTTCCTTCTCCAGGGGATCTTCCCAACCCAGGGATCAAACCCAGGTCTCCCACATTGCAGGCAGACGGTTTAACCTCTGCACCACCAGGGAAGCCCTTATAAGTGGAAGAAGCGGGCATGTAAATGTAACTGAGTACTTCCTACCTTACCAGCTGTGTAATCCCCCTGGACAACTTAACTTGCTATTTCTGAGTCACAGATTCCATTTATTTAATTGTCAAAAAGGGAAGGAAATTTCTCCAATTCCCTTGTGATTATTTTGATTAAAAAATTAGTTTTCATGAAGTATTTAGCACAGTGCTTGCTATACAAAAGGATTCAGTATATTTTATTTGTCTAGTATATATCATCAGGATTTTTGCTATTTTTATTGCAGTGTTGCATTTGTCTTATTGAATAATATTTTTAAAGAGAGGAGGGTAGTAAAATATTTTTTAGAATTCTAGTAGTTGTTACTTAAGGTTTGAGGATATTTAACTCAAAATTTTTAGCTTTTTTAAAATTAATAAACTATTTCTCTCTACTATGAGTTAAGTCTGTCTCTTATNAATCAAACCCAGGTCTCCCACATTGCAGGCAGACGGTTTAACCTCTGCACCACCAGGGAAGCCCTTATAAGTGGAAGAAGCGGGCATGTAAATGTAACTGAGTACTTCCTACCTTACCAGCTGTGTAATCCCCCTGGACAACTTAACTTGCTATTTCTGAGTCACAGATTCCATTTATTTAATTGTCAAAAAGGGAAGGAAATTTCTCCAATTCCCTTGTGATTATTTTGATTAAAAAATTAGTTTTCATGAAGTATTTAGCACAGTGCTTGCTATACAAAAGGATTCAGTATATTTTATTTGTCTAGTATATATCATCAGGATTTTTGCTATTTTTATTGCAGTGTTGCATTTGTCTTATTGAATAATATTTTTAAAGAGAGGAGGGTAGTAAAATATTTTTTAGAATTCTAGTAGTTGTTACTTAAGGTTTGAGGATATTTAACTCAAAATTTTTAGCTTTTTTAAAATTAATAAACTATTTCTCTCTACTATGAGTTAAGTATATTTTCACACTTCTTTAATATACACTAGCTATATCACAAATACTTATTTATGGTTATACTTAAATATCTTTTTTTTATCTTACTTAGTAAAAATCATCAAAAAGTGTCACATTTTACGGGCAAACGTCTGTACTAGGAGAAGGCAGTTCTAATTAAGAAATATTTTTGCAGTTCTAATGAGGTGTATAAAACTGGAGCCTATTATACAGAGTGAAGTAAGTCAGAGAGAAAAACACCAATACAGTATATTAACACATATATATGGAATTTAGAAAGATGGTAATGATGACCCTATATGCAAGAGAGCAAAAGAGACACAGATATAAAGAACAGAATTTTGGACTCTGTGGGAGAAACAAGGGTGGGATGATTTGAGAGAATAGCATTGAAACATGTATATTATCATGTGTGAAATAGATCACCAATCCAGGTTTGATGCATGAGACAGGGTGCTCAGAGCTGGTGCATTGGGATGACCCAGAGGGATGGGATGGGGAGGGAAGTGGGAGGGGGGTTCAGGATGGGGAACACATGTACGCCCATGGCTGATTCATGTGAATCTATAGCAAAAACCATCACAATATTATAAAGTAATTAGCCTCCAATTAAAAAAAAACATAAAGCAGGAGAAAAGAAATATTTTGAGGCAAATCTTCCCTCTCCTTCCTTTCTACATAATGACTTACAGATATTTTAATCTAGATAGACTGCCAAGCAATATATGTGCTCTAGAAGTTGTGATTTTATGTTCTACCTTCTTCTGTATAATGTTCAAAGTTAACGTTACTCACCTAGATGGAAATTTGACTTAAGTTTTTAATACAGTATAGATCAATTCTGATTAAAAAAAACCCTTCAAAATAATTATATTGATCTGAGTTTATATTGAGCCTATAAAACACTTGCATTAATACTGTACTTAAGCCATGTGTTATGAACTATTGGTAAATAGTGGTGTTAGGTGCTTGGTTGGAAAATGGCTTATTTGTCCAAATCATACTTGTATAAGTTATATCATCTTCATGAAAATAAAAAGTCTTTTTTGAGTAAAAATATACATAATATACATAATAATATGCTGGAACATATTATAATTTTAAATATGTGATACTTTAAAGTAACCGTCTATCAGTGGATTCAAAATAGATATATAGTTAGGCTTCTAAGTTTGAAGAGGCAGAAACTTGGAAAAATCTCTAAGGATTTCAGTAGATATTGACCATTAACAAATTTTCCCAAGCTGAAATTTTATTATGACTATTCAAGACATTTTTATAAAGATATATATCTTTTAGAGTAGCACAGTGAATAAAAATATTCCAGGGGGTAATTCTCAGTGATATACTCATAATACCTTCTACGTACCTGTATCATTCCATTCTTGATTGAGAACAGCAGAAACCAATTCTGTGTGAATTAAGCAAAAAATGAAATGTATTGATGGGATACTAAGTATCAATACCTCAAGGAATCAGTAGACCAGTAAGAAAATTAGGTTCAGAATACTACCAGGTTCTGAGAATTTGGTTTGAACAAATGGGAAAAGTATAGTGCTTTTCAGATGTCTGGTTAGTCAGTCAATATTGCTGAACTCTCTACTTCATTCCAGCCACACTTCTGTCACAGCCACCATATTGAGTCATTATCTGACTTTCAGTTTTTCCTATACATTTTTTTTTCAATATGTAAATTCCTGGGAGATATTTAAGTGGCCTTAAACATTAGTGGTGTTAAATATTAAGCAATCTACAGATTCAATGCAGTCCCTATCAAGCTACCAGTGGTATTTTTCACAGACCTAGAACAAATAATTCACAATTTGTATGGAAATACAAAAAACCTCGAATAGCCAAAGCAATCTTGAGAAAGAAGAATGGAACTGGAGGAATCAACCTGCCTGACTTCAGGCTCTACTACAAAGCCATGGTCATCAAGACAGTATGGTACAGGCACAAAGACAGAAACACAGATCAATGGAACAAAATAGAAAGCCCAGAGATAAATCCACACACCTATGGACACCTTATCTTTGACAAAGGAGGCAAGAATATACAATGGAGTAAAGACAATCTCTTTAACAAGTGGTGCTGGGAAAACTGGTCAACCACTTGTAAAAGAATGAAACTAGATC
>SJYX01012531.1:889869-944563 GCA_006410675.1 Oreotragus oreotragus | reverse complement strand
GAATGCAAACTAGTACAGCCACTATGGAGAATAGTGTGGTGATTCCTTAAAAAACTGGAAATTGAACTGCCTTATGACCCAGCAATCCCACTGCTGGGCATACACCCCGAGGAAACCAGAACTGAAAGAGACACATGTACCCCAAGATTCATTGCAGCACTGTTTATAATAGCCAGGACATGGAAGCAACCTAGATGTCCATCAGCAGACAAATGGATAAGAAAGCTGTGGTACATATACACAATGGAGTATTACTCAGCCATTAAAAAGAATACATTTGAATCCATTCTAATGAGGTGGATGAAACTGGAGCTGATTATACAGAGTGAAGTAAGCCAGAAAGAGAAACACCAATACAGTATACTAACACATATGTATGGAATTTAGAAAGATGGTAATGATAACCCTGTATGTGAGACAGCAAAAGAGAACAGACTTTTGGACTCTGTGGGAGAGGGAGAGAGTGGGATGATTTGGGAGAATGGCATTGAAACATGTATACTATCATGTAAGAAGCGAATCGCCAGTCTAGGTTCGATACAGGATACAGGATGTTGGGGGATGGTGCACTGGGATGACCCAGAGAGATAATATGGGGAGAGAGGTGGGAGGGGAGTTCAGGATTGGGAACTCATGTATACCCATGGTGGATTCATGTCAATGTATGGCAAAACCAATACAGTATTGTAAAGTAAAAAAAAAAAGAAAAATTACGTGGCCTTTGGCTGCTGCCTAATGGGAAAAAGGTGTATGTGGCTAAATAATTTATAGAGCTGTCAGCGCTTTCCAAAACATATGTTGAAATTGAAGGCAAATTACAAAGATCCTTTTGATTTCCAATGTATCAGAAAAGAGGATTGTGTCACCTATATATTTCAAGACACTTGACGTGTTTTGAATGACACTACATTGTGTATGTCTAGAATTGTTTTCTTGCTACTATACACCATTGTGTTGGTGGTACACAGCAGGTGACTATCTTCATGAGGTCTAACACTGTGAATGTATCACTTATCTGGATACTGAGACAAGAAAATATGACAATTTAGAAAACTGAAAATTTAGAAAATTGAAAATATGAAAATTTAGACCAATGTACTTTTACTATAAGTACACATACATGATTGACATCATTTTATTATATATCTATTGTTGAAAACCTTACTGATTTTTGCCTTTATAGTTAATAGTACTAATGTATTAATCTTATGTGTCAATACTAAATCATAAGTAAATATTCAAAAAATACTTATAATAAGAGATAATTATTATTGTGATGATTTACATCTAATTTATATTAACGGAATTCTTTATAAGAAGAATGAGACAAGTAAAAATTGCCATGATATTTAAAGCCTGCCTGTATAGGATTATGGACAATGTATTCAATGCAGAACACAACCCTCTGACACAATGGGCCCAGATCAAACATTTATGAAATAACTCTATCAGCCCAGGTGAGGCACACAGCTGCTGATTGGGCCCAAAGTTATCACAGATGGTTGTGATGTTTGTTAATAGCACAAAGGCATCTGGCTGAGGGAACTAGTGAAAGCTAATGTCTAGCCCACTGTTCAAATATCTATGGCCCCTGGGAACATCCATCTGCTCCAAGATAGGTAGTCTTGAAGTTCCTCCAGGGTGTTCTATTATTGTACTAGTGGTGGACTTATATCCTGGCCTTTTCCAAGATGTGAAATAATCTCCTGTGGGTTGTGGCTGGACAAATCAGCCTGTCAAGATTTCCTTCCTCTTTGTATAGCATTGAGATTTGATGGAAAATCCAGTTTAAAATTTTCATCTTAAGTGACTCCTTTGACATTTAGCAAAAGGGTTCTCCTACAGTTGATCCTTTCCAAACAAGACTTTGATATAAACTATATTGATTTATGTAAATTAAAACACATGTGATCCCTGGAGAGGTATTCTTATTTGACTAATTTTCCTCATTTGTGGCTTTCCTGAAAGCAACCTAACAATTCCAATCTGTCAAATAAGAGAATTATTTTTTTAATGAAAGGATCTTTTTTTTAGCAGGGATAACTATATATATCAGTTAATATGCAGTCTCAGTTTTTGTTGGCTTTTGCAGACTGAAAGTATAGTGTTCTTTCTTTTAGTATTGCTGCACAGATTTCTGTGATCTGAAATTTGGCCTTTATAGTGAAATCAATAAATCAATGATTTTCTAGTTGTTAAGTTGAAACCTAAATCCACGTCTCAGGTCCTGGAGGATCTACTGTTATTTTTTGAAAACAAAAAACCTCCCACCAAGTGACTTTCAAAGTGAGTTATGTTTCCTCCTTTAAATGTTAGCAAGCAAGGAGGGGAGCTGTGTGAAATCATCTGTTGCCTGACTTTGGAGAAGAGGGAAAAAATTGACATTGCACATATTTCTAGGAGATAAGTAAAGACCATGAGAAAAGATGTATTTAGGGAACAATTAGTTAATCATTTTTATCTTCTGCTGAGACATCTGACAAGAGTTATTTCATTATTTTTGCTATCTGGGAACTTTTTTTTTTTTCTGAATAAGATAAAGAGCAGTGTGATAGGGCCATACCATGGTGCTTGCTGTGTATGTGCAGGGATGGGGAGGAAGAGAGTTTTAAGCATTATAGATTATTCCAACAAGAAGCCAACTTGCTCTTGAAAAAGACTGTTTCCTCTTATGTTGGGATTGTAATTATGCCAATAAGGGGCTCTCAATTTTAGTAGCAATATGAAGATGTAAGTTGGGAATTACAAACGCCTACCTCGGAGTAAAGCACACACAGAAGACAGAGCATTATACAAGAGCAAATTATGGGATGAATTATCTCAAACTGAAAATGAATATTTTAGTTCATATGACTGTCACAGGTTTTCAAAATTCTAGTTTTCAAGGTTCAAAATTGAACTGACTTGGAGAATTCAAAGAAATCAAAATAAAAGATTTTGACCTTTTAGAACTTATAATCGAAAACAGACTAATAAGATATAGTAACAAATATAAAAATAATTCAAAGTGTAGAAAAATATTAACCTATTTGCAGAATAATTTTTCTGTTTATGTCACATACAGCTGGTGTTTGATTATTTTTACTATGTGATATTAGCAAACTTATATTAATGTGTAGTTACTTATTGTATTCCTACTCATTTATTTGGAAAAAACTTTGAAATTTATTTTCCTTATAATTTTCACTTTTTTGCTATGTAAGGTTATTTTTTCAGTCTGTTAATTTTGGATTTTTTCATACCAAATGTTTCTTTAAACAAAAATTATGTTTCTCTGCTCAATAAAAATCAAAAGGAAATGGTTAAGTCATAAGGAGCTGCTACTAAAAGATTCAGGACTTAATAATGTATAGTTACTTATTGTATTCCTACTCATTTATTTGGAAAAAACTTTGAAATTTATTTTCCTTATAATTTTCACTTTTTTGCTATGTAAGGTTATTTTTTCAGTCTGTTAATTTTGGATTTTTTCATACCAAATGTTTCTTTAAACAAAAATTATGTTTCTCTGCTCAATAAAAATCAAAAGGAAATGGTTAAGTCATAAGGAGCTGCTACTAAAAGATTCAGGACTTATTTCTTGACCTGACCTGAGGTTTTTCCGTCTTTCATTTATTTTCAACAAATTAATTCTTACCTTTATTTTCTTTCTACCTCTTTGTCAATATATTATGTCCAATCTTAAAAGCAAACACCACAAATATGAGCTGTTACCAAGCTTATTATCATCAAGGCATCACAGGGTAACATAGGTTCTTATTTATAGAATATGGGTCTTTTATTTTCATTCATTCTCTTTCTCACCTCTCTACATCATTATCATACACACTGTAACAAAAATAAAGTTGGTTTAAATGAACACTAGAGAATCCTAGGGATGGGGAAGCCTGGTGGGCAGCTGTCTATGGGGTCGCACAGAGTTGGACACAATTGAAGCAACTTAGCAGCAGCAGCAGCAACAGAGCAAAAACAAGACCAGTAAGAGTGAAAAAAGAAAGAAGCAAGATATTGTTGGTACAGAAAAGAAAAGGGATAAAAAGTTTCTGTTTTGTCTCGGTGGCAATGAGAAGAATGAATGTTTTCAAATAGTCAATTATTTTTGTAGTATTGTTATGCTGTTTTCTCTCCCTTATTTGCAGACTGGAGGCATTCCCCCTTCTGGTTTTTGCTTTAATGTTGCAGTTGATAGAGAAAATAAGGAGAGGGAATCACACATATTTAGGAACTAGATTGAATAAACTGAAAATGGAGACAAGAGTCTTTTTACTTGACCTTCTGTGTCCCATATCTCTGGAATTAAGCCTTAGTGACTTAAGACTCTTACTTGAAATCTGATGAAAAAAGAAATCCTACATTTAATAACATTCAATAAATTAAAAAAAATTCACTCTGCTCCCTTTGTTTTCCAAAAAAATGAGATATTCCTTTTCAGAAGCCCACATATTTCCAGAAGGAATTGAAAAATGATGGAAAATTCAGATTCATTGTTTAAACATTAAACTTCTTATTTCTGTCTTCAAAGGATAGTGATAAAATTAATGAAGGTAATCATGAATGTCATGGGGTTGGACTCATCTGTTCATGTATTAACAAATTATATCATCTAAATCATTTGTGTGGTCATAATTTAGAGATGTTTATGACTGAAATGATTCTTTGCAGACATGTGAACACATAAAAAGGCTTATAAGCTGTTGTATACTGACTCCCTAAATATCACCAACACAGTCTGTTCATAAGACAGATTTGAGTTAATACCTTACCCTGGTAAAGGAGATCTGTGTAAGTGGCCAAGAGAACTTTGTGTCTCATAGTGGAGTGGGCAAGATTCAGTTTTACTGAGAAGTTTCAACTTGAGTTAATGTAGGCATTTCAATGTGGGAAATAAGTGGGATTGATTAGGATTGGGTAAGAATCAGGATGTAACACTCACGGATTGGTAGAAATAGTAAACCAAGGCTTTTTGATCTTAAGGTTCAAGGAGTCTTAGGATAAAAGTGTTGCTGCTTTATATTGAAGAGTTTGTGGGCCTTTCACAAAGTTCCTCTGATAAAAAATTAGTGTATTTGCCTAGATAAGAGTTTTCTGGACTATAAAAGTGATGCTAATGAAAGTAATGGAATAATAGAATCATATTATTGTAGAAAATGAGTTGGGTCATGTGAGCAAGTAGGTGGTTTCAGTCCACAGTGTCCAAGCTGTAATTGTATCCATTGTTTTATTTTTCTAATAAGCCTGAATGATTCTTATTGTTATGAGTTATAAATATGTGTTATATAAATGTGGAATCTACCACATTTTACAGGTCTAAAGCTTATATAATTTTGCTAGCTTTTTTTTATAGAAAAAGAACACAAAAGTATGGGAAATAACTAAACACGTGACTTTGAAAGGTGACTTTACCAGTGATATTTATACATCATTACAGTCACGAGTGAAGTGACTTAGCAGCAGCAGTAGCAACTGTCAGGGTAGATACATTTCTGAGAAGAATATTATCATACATGAAGTTTGGAATTGTCCCATTAGTTTATAACTTCATAGACCTAGAGTCAAGAGACCCTTGCCCTAAAATAACTCATGATGCCCTATCCCCTAAGGATAAATATTTCCTGTCATCAGGGTAAATCATACTTCTTGACCAAGCTTGTAGCTTTGCCTTTATAAGCCTCTGACTCAGTCTCTTATCTGCGACACTTGATTTTTTCCAAATACGTGACATTTTTAAAAGTGAAAGTGTTAGTTGCTCAGTCGTGTCTGACTCTTTGTGACCCCATGGACTGTAGCCCATCAGGCCCTTCTTTTCATGGAATTCTCCAGGCAAGAATACTGGAGTGGGTTGCCATGCCCTCCTCTAGGGGATCCTCCCAACTCAGGGACAGAACTCTTCTCAAGACCTCAAATAAAGCTCTTTACTCTCCAAATCCTCCATGCTTATTATTGTTTCACAGAAAAATGCAATATGTTTGGAAATACAGGAACTGTATTAAGCTTAGAAGAAAATTAATCTAGGATAGTCTAAAGATATAGCAAAATTATGGTAAACCTGGAGTTTAGGAGCGATTTAGAATGGACTGGCCCCATGATCAGAATTTTAAAAAAGAAGTTAAAATTAGCTGACAAAATAGCCACAGATTTGCAGATCACACTGAGCAAGCAATCATGATGAGGGCCTTTTAAGAAAGGTGAAGATATGGTGGTTTAGTCACTAAGTCATTTCCAACTCTTGTGACACTGTGGACTCTAGCCTGCCAAGCTCCTCTGTCCGTGGGATTCTCCAGGCAAGAACACTGGAGTAGGTTGCCATTTCCTTCTCCAGGGGATCTTCCTTACCCAGGAATCAAACCCGGCTCTCCTGCCTTGCAGGCAGATTCTTTACTGACCGAGCTATGAGGGAAGATGTAAGTCTATTACTTGGGCAAGCAATGTAAGCTGCAGTGATTGAGGAATGGGAATCAGAAATTACTTTTAGGACAAATTCTATGTGTTTTTCACATGCCATCATGAAGAAGACCTTGATCCTAAGGTCGGACTACCTTGCAGGCAGATTCTTTACTGACCGAGCTATGAGGGAAGATGTAAGTCTATTACTTGGGCAAGCAATGTAAGCTGCAGTGATTGAGGAATGGGAATCAGAAATTACTTTTAGGACAAATTCTATGTGTTTTTCACATGCCATCATGAAGAAGACCTTGATCCTAAGGTCGGACTAAGCTTTACTCTTAATGTCTCCATTATGCTAGATGTCAGGTAATAAGCCAAATTTGTCTACTTGTAGTTTAACTGGTGTTTTCAAAATTTCAGTATTTTTCATGTTATCTTTACAACACCTGATAGACTATTTAGTTTTAGCTATATCAACTAACTTTCTTAAACATATACATATATATGTATATTTAAACAAGACTTGGGTTTGATCCTTGGATCAGGAAGATCCCCTGGAGAAGGAAATAAGAACCCACTCCATTATTCTTGCCTGGGAAATCCCATAGACTGAGGAGTCTGGCAGGCTACAGTCCATGGAGTTGCAAAATATTTGCACAGAACTTAGGAACTAAACAACAACAAAGTTTTTTTTTTTTTTTAATTTATGTATCATTGTTTTTAAAAAATCACTATAATAGAAGATAATAATGCAAAATAAATTTAAGTAAGGTTTTAAAATTTCAGCTAACACTGTTACCTGGCAAAGGTTCTAATAACAAAGGTTACTTTGTCTTCCATTAAAGATTAACAAGTAAAAGTGAGGTGTAAAGGCACAGCAAGTACACACTGACATTATCTTTGATTAACCAGAAGATGTATCAGTTCAGTTCAGTCGCTCAGTTGTGTCCGACTCTTTGCGACCCCATGAATCGCTGCATACCAGGCCTCTCTGTTCATCACCATTTCCCGGAGTTCACTCAGACTCACGTCCATCGAGTCCGTGATGCCATCCAGCCATAGCCCACCAGGCTCCTCCGTCCATGGGATTCTCTAGACAAGAGTACTGGAGTGGGGTGCCACTGCCTTCTCCGTCACCCCCTTATAACAATCAAATTAAAAATTAAAAAGCAGAATATAAAATGTTAACCACACATAAAAAATTTACTCATTTTAATCATCTATGTCTTAAATTAACTTCTAAAAAATGTTTTCATTCCTTATCGATTTCCACTTATCTTCATGAAGTATATACATATCTAGTGACTGCAGTGAATAGGAAGCACTGTTCCCCTTTTCTGGAAGAATTGACTTATTCATTATACACAGAAGAGAAAGATTTGAGGGAGCCAAAAAGAACAGTTTTCTGAAGCAGAAGTACCATGTCTTGTAATATGATTTCATAATGGTTTAGGGAAGTAACACTCTAGTCCAATTTGCATGAACTGTTCTATCAATCAAAAAAAGATTTTCATGTAGAACTCTCTTTTCCAAACTGTATTATACTGAAAAGTTTACCAGTGACAAAAAAATTACTGGGGAAGAGATCTAGGGGAATCAAGAAAGTTATATATGCAATAATTTATGGATTAACTTCTGAAGTTTGGATCAAATATGTATTACAGTATCCCCTATTTCCTAAAAACGGACATAATGAAAAAATTTAAAGTACTGGAAAAGAAGAAAGTATATTTTGATTAATCATAAATTATGTGTAATTCCTGGAAAAAATACCAGAAGGTAAATGGAATCTGACTGAAGGAGGAAATCTTAAGCCAGACTATGCGTGGGAAGACAAGTTACAAAAGGTGGCAAGGACTCCAGATGTTGGGATCCTTTTAAGGGAGAGGCAAGATATTGCTCTACAATACCAAAAAAGAAATAAAGTTTACACTTCTAGAAGACTTGATACTGGTCATAGTCTTTATCTATAATCACTAGAAACAGGCTGAAATTATAGACATTTGCTGAAAGACTAACAAGAAATGTGAAATGTAAGTGAGCAAACAAGCAAAGAATTACCAAATATTTGAGGGAAACCAACACCACAAAAGGGCATCAAACTCAACAGATAGAACTAAATCCCTAAGAAAACAATCAATAGGGCAAAAAGTCTTAAAAACGTGTACAATTAATATCCTTAGAAGGCAAAGAGGAAATCACAATCATGAGACAAACAGGCCTTTAAGAACAAATAAAGATCTTAGAAAAAATAAGTATAAAAACAAACACACCAAGACACCAAACCTTAAAACAACTCAACAGATAGGCCAAGTAGCAGAATGAACACAGCTTTATAGTCAGTGTGGTGGAAGAAGGAGCTAGGGAATTCTCCCAGGGCACAGTGTTATAAAACAAGGGGATGAAAAATGTAAAAGAAAAAGTAAGAGACACACAAGACAGATTTTGAAGTTGTAATATCTGCCCTAAAGAAGTTAAATCATGATAAAAATATATATGTAAAAAATTCTGTACCCCAAAGGCCAGGTATTATACATTATTTTCAGACACAAGAGAAACTGGTTAAAAAGAAAATCAAAGTTTAAATGTACAATAATAAACAACAGGAATAACTTTATATACAGAGAAATACAGAGATAGGTAGGTAGATAAAAAACCTTCAGCAAGTTTAATTAAAGAAAAACGATAAAGTCGAAGTAACCACTGGAAATTCCCTGGAGGTCCAGTGTTAGGACTTGGTGCTCTCACTGCTGTGGCCTTGTTTCATTTACTAGTCAGGGAACTAAGATCTCACAAGCTGCACTACGCAGCAAAAGAGAAGAGCAAATGTTAGGAATATGCGTAAACGATGACAGGTATGTTGCTGTTGTTGTTGTTTAGTTGCTAAGTTGTGTCCGACTCTTCGTGACCCCATGAACTATATAGCCCACCAGGCTCCTCTGTCTATGAGATTTTCCAGGCAACAATACTGGAGTGGATTGCTATTTCCTTCTGTAATGTATTTTCCCGATGCAAGGATAGAACTTGCTTTTCCTGCATTGGCAGACAGATTCTTTACTGCTGAGCCACCAGGGAAGCTCTGCGAGAAATATACTCTGTACAAACTATTCCAAATTTTAAGAAAATCTGTAAGGAATGTATACTCCTCTAAGAAAAACAACTAAAATTGGCTCAAAGGGAGAGAAAAAAACCTAAGAACCTTTGATTATACACAAAACAGTAAAAGGAGTCAAAATACCTCTCTCTCAAAAGTTAACAGCTCATATGAGTTTATGAATAAGTACTATCAAATTCTTAAGAAATCAATATTGTCTGCAATGAAAACTCCTTCAGAGCAAAGGCAAATTTAAACTTCCCAACTCATTTTATAAGGTTAACGTAACTTGGATACCAAATCCAGAAAAATATAGCAGAAGAAAAGTAAAGGCTAATATCACTAATACACATGAAAAAATTCTTCAATGACATAAAAACAAATCAAGTTCCTAGTATTAAGCAACATATCATGACTAAGGAGAAATTTAAGGATGTTCCAATGTTTAAAAGCCTATTAATAAATTTTATTGACATCAATAAATTAAAGAAAAAAAATCACATGATTTTCTACATCTCAAAAAAGGCAGACGAAACAATTTATTAAGAACAAAAGTCCATTTTTTATTAAAAAAAAAAAAAAAACCACACACACAGGAATTCCCCAGTGGTCCAGTGAATATGACTCAGTTGCTTTCATTGCCTTGGCCTGGGTTGAATCCCTGATCTGGGAACTAAGATCCCACAAGTCATGTGGCACAGCCAAAAACACAAACAAACAAAACCATATAAAAACTCTTATCCAATAAGAAACAAATTGTTTTTAACTCAATAAACTGTGTCTACAAGAAACTTCCAGGAAAATTATATTTAACGATAAAAGAAAAGTACTCCACTTACAATCAAGAATATGAGAGAAATGCCAGCTATCACCATTCATGAGTTGTACTGGAAATCCTTGACAAAGGATAAATATTTGAAAGCAAGAGTAAATGTCACAATTTGCAGATATTACAACTGGCAACTTAGAAATTTCAAGAGAACTAATTAAAAAAATATTAGAGATATGTAACAGAGTTGAATAATATGGAAAGACTAAGACTGCCATACACACAATCAATAATTTCCCTTTATATCAGCAATTTCAATAAGAAAAATGTGAGAAAAATCCATTCACAGTAGCAACAAAAACAAATATATAGAAATAAAATCTTTAACATACAATTCTTTACAAACAAATGGTAAGACTACTGTAAGACATAAAAAAATAAAGATAACTGGGAAAATATACCATGTTCTTAAAAAGGAAGTCTCATATTTTCCCATTTCCACAAATTCTTTCTGCAAGGGGGAAAGGAGGGGAGAAATGATAAACTGAGAGATTGCGATTAACATGTATAACCTACTATATATAAAATAGATAACTAATAAAAACCTATCGTACAGCACAGGGAACTCTACTCAGTACTCTGTAATGACCTATATGTGAATAGAATCTAAAAATGAGTAGATATATGTATAACTGATTCATTTTGTTGTACAGCAGAAACTAACACAACATTGTAAATCAACTATACGCTTAATAAAAATTAATTAAAAATAAACAGTGCAGTTCTAGGTAAAATCTCAGGGTTCAAATAGAATTTGATGAACTAATTCTAAAATACATCTGGAAAAGAAAAACTCTTAAGAACAGCCAAATTTTATTTTTAAGAGGAAAAAAAGGGGAAAAGTACCCCTTAAGAAATTTTAATTTTCTTTAAAATAATAGCTTACTCACTTAATGAGTACTGACTGGATGCATAATATATATCAGGATTCTTCTAGGAAAGCAGAAGTGAACAAAACCTATAAAATACCTGCACTCAAAACATATTTATATACGTTTTTATATATACGATAATGGTAGACTAAATAATCGGGGTAAATTCTCTCTCACTGGTGTCAACTAAGAAAGTTGAACAGAAAAAAAAAAATCATATAAGCATTAAAGAAGTGTCGAGATAAAAAAGAATTACCGAGCCAAACTCAAAGAAGAGACAAGAAAGTCAAAGAGTATTACCCAATAATGAAACTTTTTATTCCTGCCCTGAAGACATGTCCTATATGGAAGAGAGAGTTATGAAAATAAGTCACACATTCAATGGCCTTGGGCTAGGAAAATAAAACTATATTCACAGGGTAAAAGGTGAAACCAGCAGTATGCAAACCTTTCTATAACCTTCCCATGACACAGCTCTTACAATCTGACTTTGGGTCATCTGGATAGGCCAGAGAAATGCAAACCTGGAACCTGGACTAAGGTGTTGTAAACCAGCAGTATCTTGAGGCACCTGACAGAAGTTAAGTGAAAACTCTATGAGGGACAACACCAGACTTCAGCATAGTTCTATAATAGTTTCCAAATATAATGTTCGCCGTGTCGTTAAACATAAAGACACATAAGAAAACAAGACATCATGAATAAGAAATAGAAAAGGCAACTATCAATAAACTTGGATCCATAATTATTTTATATTCTGGAATTATCAGAGGCAGGATATAAAAGCAATCATGTAGACCATATTCAAAGATAAAATATCCAAGTAGGATACTAGAAACAATAGAAAAGCACATCTAAAAAAACCAACAGAAATTCTCCATCTGAAAAAAATCATAACCAAAATTAAGATCTCAGTGGATGAGATTTAACAGTAACTGAGAAAATCAGTAAGCTGGAAGATACATTAAAAGAAATGATCTAGAATATAACACCAAAATAAAAAGATAGAAAATAGGGAAGAGAAGATAAAAAATCCAGAGGATGCAGTGAGAAGGATTTAACACACATTAATTGGAGTTCCAGAAGAATAAGGGAGCTAGAAAGTGAGGCAGGAAAAATAAGTTTATAGACAAGGTCTAGGAAATTTCCAGAAGCCCAGCAGAGTTCCCAAACTTGACAATAACAAAAGGCATTCCCAACAGGACATTTCATAGTAAAAACTTTAGAAAACTAAATATAAAGATCTTGAAAGCAGCTAAAAAATATAGCACAGGTTATTTTAAAATGAGTAACAAATGAACTTACATGAAATGAGGCAGAAAATAGTGGATGATAACTTCAGTATGCAGGGGGAAAATAACTGCCACTTTAGATAGAATTCTATAGCCAATAAAAATATCCTTCAAGAATTAAGAGAATATAGGCATCTTTAGATAAACAGGAACATTCAAAAGGATGTATCTAATTTTAAGAACTGTTCACCAACAGTCACTATAATTGCAAGTGGAAAAATAGACTGACAAAGTAGAAGATACCTACAACACATAATAACCTAAGAATGGTCAACAAAAGAGTCCGAAATGCAGTATTTGGATGAAATCTCAAAAACGACAGAATGATCTCTGTTCGTTTCCAAGGCAAACCATTCAATATCACAGTTATCCAAGTCTATGCCCCAACCAGTAATGCTGAAGAAGCTGAAGTTGAACAGTTTTATGAAGACCTACAAGACCTTTTAGAACTAACAACCAAAAAAGATGTCCTTTTCATTATAGGGGACTGGAATGCTAAAGTAGGAAGTCAAGAAACACCAGGAGTAACAGGCAAATTTGGCCTTGGAATGCGGAATGAAGCAGGGCAAAGACTAATAGAGTTTTGCCAAGAAAATGCACTGGTTATAGCAAACACCCTCTTCCAGCAACACAAGAGAAGACTCTACACATGGACATCACCAGAGAGTCAACACCGAAATCAGACTGATTATATTCTTTGTAGCCAAAGATGGAGAAGCTCTATACAGTCAGCAAAAACAAGACCAGAGCTGACTGTGGCTCAGATCATGAACTCCTTATTGCCAAATTCAGACTTAAATTGAAGAAAGTAGGGAAAACCGCTAGACCATTCAGGTATGACCTAAATCAAATCCCTTATGATTATACAGTGGAAGTGAGAAATAGATTTAAGGGCCTAGATCTGATAGAAAGATGGTCAACACCGAAATCAGATTGATTATATTCTTTGCAGCCAAAGATGGAGAAGCTCTATACAGAAGATGTATAGATACTTGAATAACAACATCTGTATATGTTTTCCATGTTATTTAATGCATATCAGTCTTATTCACATCCTTCATTGCAGAAAGCATTTTTGTAATGGGCAACCTTCATTAGCAAGCAAGAATCACATTGTGAAATTTTAACCTCTCCAAAAAAATTAAATATTTCCTTTCAGACTTAAAGCCCATCTGGCTACTTTGAGACATAATTTGCCTTGGGCTAACAAAATAAGTGGCATCAATCACAGTCAGTAATTCTTATTTTTGTCTTTCAAAGATGTATTTCCTTCAATACTTAACAAGTAGTTGGTAAGAAAAATCTGATAATACAGCCCTATTCTTGCTGTTACATGTCACAGTAGTCAACAAATATTGTGTCAACAGTACTTATTGTGCATATGTTATATTCCAAGCATTGTGGTAGCATTAGGAACATACCAAAGGATAAAACAAAAACTTACTGCTCTCTATATGACATTGAAAAATTTATATCTACTACACAAGTTAACCAAGCAAAAATATACATCGAAATATACTTACAAATATACAGATATGTGCATAATATATAAGTAAAAAATGAAAAAAATATAAATACAAGGATGGATGCCACCCTTGATACTGTATAATACTATCACCATATATTGCCATTGTGAAGATCAGTATAAACAATTTTGTACAACCTACAATTTTCTCACCACTGTCTTCTATTGGTTCTTCCCAGGTGGCACAGTGGTAAAGAATATGCCTGCAATACAGGAGATGCAAGAGAGAGACAGTTTCGATTCCTGGGTCAGGAAGTTTCCCTGAAGTAAGAAAAAGCAACCTGTTCCAGTATTCTTGTCTGGAAAATTTCATAGACAGAGGAGCCTGGTGTGATACAGTCCATGGGGTCACAAAGAGTTGAAAACAACTGAGCCTTCATGCACACACACACATATACATATGCACACAGTCTTCTGTTAGCCCCATATCTAATAGTCTTACTTGCTGATTGATATATTTTGCAGAAAGTTTTTGCCTGTTTGGTGCTAGGAATATTTACCAACTTCTACTTCAAAAACCTTTATGGAAAGATAATAAGTGTTTGAGTCCATATCTTAATATACAGCAAAATTGATCTTCAGATTTTCTGCTTCCATCTCCCTCCATCTGAAGATTCCCTGGAATCTGAGTTCTTAAAGGTAGAACACTTTGTTATTTATATTTCTTTTCCTAATAAATAGAAAATAAAGCTCTTGCCATGTTGTAAGTTATCAGTGTTTGTCTTTAAGTAGATGAACAAAGGAAGATTGAAGAGGCATATCACTTGAATGAAGCGAAAATTTCATTATGGCTAACTAAACTGTCTAGGCTTTATTAACTCTTAATTCCCTTATTAATTTCTGTAGCCTCTAATGTTAGGAACAGTGATTTTATAGACCTCAGAGCCTCTGAACTCATGAAAACATCCTTAGAAACTAAATATTGCAGTGCCCAAGGTCAAAATGTTTTCAAAGCAGTTAGTAATCATAGCAAGCTTTTTTTTTTTTTTTTTTTTTTTACTACTATATATGCTGTATTTGGGCTTCTCAGCTGGTGAAGAATCTGCCTGCAGTGCAGGAGTGAAGTGAAATGAAGTCGCTCAGTCGTGTCCGACTCTTTGCAACCCCATGGACTGTAGCCTATCAGCCTCCTCCATCCATGGGATTTTCCAGGCAAGAGTACTGGAGTGGATTGCCATTTCCTTCCCCAGGGGATCTTCCTGACCCAGGAATCGAACCTGGGTCTCCTGCATTGCAGGCTTTACCGTCTGAGCCACCAGGCTCCACTTAATTCCTGAGTCGGGAAGATCCCCTGGAGAAGGAATAGGCTACCCACTCCAGTATTCATGGGCTTCTATGGTGGCTCAGACTTCTCAGGTGGCAAAGAATCCACCTGCAGTGTGGGAGATGTGGGTTCAATCCTTGGGTTGGGAAAATCACTGGAGCAGGGCATGGCAACCCACTCCAGTATTCTTGCCTGCAGTATCCCCATGGCAGAGGAGCCTGGTGGGCTACAGAGGAGTCTGGTGGGTCACAAAGAGTCTAACATGACTGAGCATATAAGCACAGCACATAGCACATGCTATATTCTATAACATGCTTTTACTAAGAGAGAAGAGAAAGAGGTAAAAAGTATGATTCGCAAGTGTTTGGAAAAACTTCCAAGGAAAAATACATTTCTGGGCCTTCCAGTGAAAGCTCATCCCTTTGCTTAATACCTAACCTTTGGTCAGATGTTTTGCTTACTTATCTCATAAGTATATGGTCAGCATATCAACTGAAAATTCTTCACTCCAGTTGTTGCTTGATTATGAAATGTATTTGTTCCTCTCTGCGTGTGACACTGAGATATAACTCCTTGCTGTGATCTTAGCTTGAAGGTAAAGCTCTGGTGAACTTGCTCATTCTTATGTGTTTGTTATTTCTCTACCAAATCCATATCCTAATGCTAGTCTTTGCTAATCTTCATACTTTCATGTTATAACATCCCGTGAATGCCCCTCACACATAGTGAGGCGGTTTCCTAAGGGCTTCTAGTTGAAGACTGAAACAGACAAGGATCAGGCTGTCTGGTTATTCACAGAAGTCTAATTACTTCTTATGGCTGACCTTTATTAGTGAGTATCAATTTTCCTTGATTCTAATCTAGTAGATGTTTTCTTGGAGTATGGTAAAATAATTTGAGGTTAACAGCTAACTTCAGAATGTGTGTGCTTCCTAATACCCTCCTTAGAGACATCATTTGTAGATTTGATTGCTGACATTTACAACAATCTTTGAACTCTGGTAATGTCAGATAAAAGAATTTAGCATCAGTTCCTGACCACTGAGAATAAGTTTTTAGGGCTTTCTTTTTCCTGTAGATCATAAACACAAAGTTTTAATTCATGCTCCAAGACAAAACTTTTCTTGTTTCTATATGAAAACAAACCGTTTAAAGGATCTTTACTTTGAGGGAAAGAGCTCTATCTCTCTCCTATTAAAACTTGTTTGTTTGTAAGAACTTTTTTTAACCTTTGTGAATTATCTTCATACACACAGTATTACATATTGTTATTGTTCAGCTACTAAATACTGTCCAACTCTTTGTGGCCTCATGGACTGCAGCATGGAATATGTTGTTTATATATTATATATCCATTTAATACATATTTGTATATTTGTACATTTCTATAAATATATATGTAAAATATTTCAATTTCCTTAAGCCATTTATTGTTTTCTTCTTAGAAAGATAATGAATAGACATAAGATATACACAGAACTGTGACTACATATAATGTGAACATAATATTTACATACAATTTAGGGAATTCCTTAGTATTTTAGAAGAAATACTGTGACAAAGCTTGAAGTGATTAGACAGGTAAGAAAGGACTCTTAGTTGGAGGAAAGGATGTGATCTCTCTAAGGTCAAAAATGCAATATGATGGAATTAGATGTTGTGCTAAACTTGAAACTCCAATATTTTGGCCATTTGACGCAAACAGCTGACTCATTGGGAAAGTCCCTGATGTTGGGAAAGATTGAGGGCAGAAGGAAAAGAGGGTGTCAGAGGATAAGATGGCTGGATATCATCACCGAAACAATGGACATGAACTTGGGCAAACTTCGGGAGATGGTGAGAGAAGAGAGGTCTGGAGTGCTGCACTCCACAGGGTGGCAAAGAGTCAGATACCACTGGATGACTGAGCAACAAGAAGTTCAGTAATTATGGCTAAATCATAATGTTAATGGACAAGAGCTGGCAAAGCCATAGATCAACAATTTTGAGGAGAGGAGGTGGAAACACTGCTTGGCTAATATTTATTGAGAAACTAACGAGGTCAACACTTCATGATAAATAGATGGGGAAACAGTGGAAACAGTGTCAGATTTTTTTTTTTTTTTGGCCTCCAAAATCACTGCAGATGGTGATTGCAGCCATGAAATTAAAAGATGCTTACTCTTTGGAAGGGAAGTTATGACCAACCTAGACAGCATATTAAAAAGCACGGACATTAGTTTGTCAACAAAGGTCTGTCTAGTCAATTTTTTTTTTTTTTTGGCCTCCAAAATCACTGCAGATGGTGATTGCAGCCATGAAATTAAAAGATGCTTACTCTTTGGAAGGGAAGTTATGACCAACCTAGACAGCATATTAAAAAGCACGGACATTAGTTTGTCAACAAAGGTCTGTCTAGTCAAGGCTATGGTTTTTCCAGTACTCATGTTTGGATGTGAGAGTTGGACTATAAAGAAAGCTGAGAATAGAAGAATTGATGCTTTTGAACTGTGGTGTTGGAAAAGACTTTTGGGAGTCCCTTGGACTGCAAGGAGATCCAACCAGTTCATCCTAAAGGAGATCAGTCCTGGGTGTTCATTGGAAGGACTGATGTTGGAGCTGAAACTCCAGTACTTTGGGCACCTCATGTGAAGAATTGACTCCTTTGAAAAGAGCCTGATGCTGGGAAGGATTGGGGGCAGGAGGAGAAGGGGACGACAGAGAATGAGATGTTTGGATGGCATCACTGACTCGATGGACATGAGTATGGGTAAACTCCGGGAGTTGGTGATGGACAGGGAGGCCTGGCTTGCTGCGGTTCATGGTGTCACAAAGAGTTGGACACAACTGAGCAACTGAACTGAACTGAACTGAACGGAATGAGCTAATGTTCCAGTAGAATACTGGTCTTATAAAGTTATTTTTTCTCTACTGGACTCTCTTGTTGATGGCAGCATCTGATACAGAGGCTAAGTAGCAGTGATGACTCCAGAATTTCTCTGTAAGAGAGGATTATTTATGTCCCCATGGTTTGAACAACTAGGGCCCTGGGCTTGAAGCTGTGTTTACATAAGTGTGCTTAATTGTTCAGTTGTGTCCAACTCTTGTGATCCCATAGACTGTAGTCTGCCAGGTTCCTCTGATCATGGGATTCTCCAAGCAACAATACTGGATTGGATTGACATTTCCTTCTCCAGAGGATCTTCCCGACCCAGAAGTTGAACCCAGGTCTCCTGAATATCAGGCATACTCTTTACTGCTTGAGCTACAAAGGAAGCCCCTTACATGATAAGCATACTATTTTTATTTATATTCTGTATTTCCTTGGGTATTAGTGAGTGTTAGGTGGTTTTGAGGCATACAGTAAAAAGTAAATTCTATGTGTGTGTGTGTGTGTGTATTTGTACCTCAGTAATGTCTGACTCTTTGTGACCCCAGGCTCCTCCATCCATAGAATTCTCTGGGAAAGAATACTGGAGTGGGTTGACATTTCCTTCTCCAAAATTTTCTGTAAGTAATGCTTTTGTTGTTAACTCTGCTGAATCATCTGATTCATGAGGTCAAAGAGGCAATAATTCACTGCCAACTAAATTTAATATCTAGTCTAGTTTTAGTTTCAATAAATACAGACAGTCCTAACTTTGCAGTTTCATTATGAACAAATTTCATTCACTGTGATTTAGCTAACTAACTGCAACTTTCTCTTAAAGAAAGTTCAAATTCCAGTCACTACATATATTAACTGTGAATGATAACATGAAGTAAAAACTTTGCCATTACCTTTTCAGTGCATACATTCCTTTGTAAATAATAGGTGCACATCATGATCAGTTACCAGTCATGTCATGTCCTTCAAGATCTGTCGTTGATTGGTCACTGTGTGGTAATTGTTCAATTCGACACAGAAGGAAAAAATATAACCTCTTTGTTTTCCCCGTAAACTGCAGCAGCATTTCACAAACTGATAATCAAGAGGGAGTTGTACAACAGAGATGAAAATGCATCAGAGAAACAAAATATGGTAATACTGAAAATTGAATTAGAATCTTGTGTAAATGGAATTCTAAAATAGCTTGAGAGACTCTTTAAAAGGAACTTAGTGGAGGCAAACTTATTGAGGTAAATGAGAAAAGTGGTTGTGATGAAAAGGATGACAGTATCTCAGGGAAAGTGACTGGCAAAAAAATTTCACATTAAAGAAACTGTTGAGATATTTCATGACATTGTAATTGGAAATGATAAAATGCTGGAAACTGATCAAAACTTAAAAAAGAGTATGGCAATTTTCCAAGATATGGAAAAGATGCTTGCTCCATATTGTAAGTAACATAATGAGAATAAGGCAAACACTGTTCAAATCACTCTATATATTTTTTAAAAAAATAAATAAAACACTCTAATTCTTACTGTTTCTAATATTTTAAACTGCACTGTACAAAATGTGTTAGTTTTACCATAATTTAGTTTCTTATGCATTTATAGCTAACAGTAAAATAATTTTTGATGTTTTGACAAACATTTAAAAAATTCATTTAGCTGTGTATTGTAGTTTTCTTTTAGTAAGAGCACTTTGCACAGTTCACTTTGCACACTCATTTTTTGGTGCTGCACTAGTATATACAGTGAGGATTACCTATAGCTTAGAAAACATATAAATAATGGTCAATATACAGTTTATAACACAGATTAAGATTTGCTTCCAAATAAAATGTTAACAACTAGCATTAATGAGTTAAAGATTGATAGATAAATATATGGAATAAACATATAGAAATACCACTGTGTATTACAAGTATTGAAAAAATTACTATGGTTTACCTTGGACAGTGCATTAAACAAAACATAATTATGTTCTTTTTTTGGCCTCTCTTTCCCAGTACAATTTGGTTAAATAATTTAGTTTTACTTATGCACAATTTGAAAGCATTGATGATCTTTCATAAACTAGGGCAACAAATGCATGCACTTAGTAATATTTTTACATTTGTGCTGTAACACAAGCACTAGTATTAAAATATAATTGAGGGATGAATACAAAAGATAGCAACTTTTGTTGCCCTCTGAAAATTGTCCCATTCCCCTGCCTTTACTAATGCCTCTATTCTCTATATTGCTGCAGCTGTTCTCCCTTTCTGAAATAGTAGACAATTCTGTTTTTCTTCTCTCTGTATATGATTTCAAAATAATCAGCAAAAGAAAAAAAAGAAATAAAATCGAAGACAAGCTCCTTCAGGCTCATATACCTAGAATATATTCACTCTTTTCCTAAATTGCAGTTTGGGTAGCTAATAAATGAAGGGCTTTCTGACTCTGAAACATTTCCCTCTTTGAGACCTTGAGCCCTTTTCTCTAAGAGAACAACTTAATACTGTGTTTATCAATACTAAATGGTACTTTAGTTTCTCCAAACCTGAATCACAGGATGACAATATGAGAGCATCTAGAATTAGGGTAATGATTCTCTAGGCAACCAAAGCAGTCTCTGTAGTCTTTCATAATTGTTCCTGGGCTTTGGACTCAGTCTTAAAAAGCATATGAACAATAATAGGAGCCTATCAGAGAGGCTTACACATACTTCTTGGGTCATAGTAAGCTTTGTCAGAAGTCAGGCTGAAAATTTAAAATATTTACAGACTTAAAGCAATAGGAGGCACTAAATTGTTTCATGCATATATTCATTAGAATTAAACCCTATATTTGTGTAGGACCTTTGACTTCTATCCTGTGCGCTTTAGATCACTTCAGTAGCTCAGTCGTGTCCAACTCTTTAAGACCCCATGAACCGTAGCAAGCCAAGCCTCCCTGTCCATAACCAACTCCTGGAGTCCACCCAAACCCATGTCCATTGAGTTGGTGATGCCATCCAAACATCTCATCCTCTGTCATTTCCTTCTCCTCCTGCTCTCAATCTTTCTCAGCATCAGGGTCTTTTCAAATGAGTCAGCTCTTTACATGAGGTGGCCAAAGTACTGGAGTTTCAGTTTCAACATCAGTCCTTCCAATGAACACCCAGGCCTGATCTCCTTGAGGATGAACTGGTTGGATCTCCTTGCAGTCCAAGGGACTCTCAAGAGTTTTCTCCAATACCATAGTTCAAAAGCATAGGCCTCCCTGTCCATCACCAACTCCCAGAGTTCACTCAGATTCACGTCCATCAAGTCAGTGATGCCATCCAGCCATCTCATCCTCTGTCATCCCCTTCTCTTCCTGCCCCCAATCCCTCCCAGCATCAGAGTCTTTTCCAATGAGTCAACTCTTCGCATGAAGTGGCCAGAGTCCTGGAGTTTCAGCTTTAGCATCATTCCTTCCAAAGAAATCCCAGGGCTGATCTCCTTCAGAATGGACTGGTTGGATCTCCTTGCAGTCCAAGGGATTCTCAAGAGTCTTCTCCAACACCACAGTTCAAAAGCATCAATTCTTTGGCACTCAGCCTTCTTCACAGTCCAACTCTCACATCCATACATGACCACAGAAAAAAACATAGCCTTGACTAGGCGGACCTTAGTCGGCAAAGTAGTCTCTGCTTTTCAATATGCTATCTAGGTTGGTCATAACTTTTCTTCCAAAGAGTAAGTGTGGGAACCTTACTTCTTTAATTTCATGGCTGCAGTCACCATCTGCAGTGATTTTGGAGTCCAAAAAAATAAAGTCTGACACTGTTTCCTGTGTTTCTCCATCTATTTCCCATGAAGTGATGGGACTGGATGCCATGATCTTCGTTTTCTGAATGTTGAGCTTTAAGCCAGCTTTTCCACTCTCCTCTTTCACTTTAATCAAGAGGCTTTTTAGCTCCTCTTCACTTTCTGCCATAAGGGTGGTGTCATCTGCATATCTGAGGTTATTGATATTTCTCCCGGCAATCTTGATTCCAGCTTGTGTTTCTTCCATTCCAGTGTTTCTCATGATGTACTCTGCATAGAAGTTAAATAAGCAGGGTGACAACATACAGCCCCAACGTACTCCTTTTCCTATTCTATCCACCTCCAAATCCCTAGTTTGTTGAACAATTCTTAACATACAGAAAGCATTCGATACATATTTGTTGCATAATGAAGGCTTGCAAGGAAGGGATGGCATAATCAGAGGTTGCCTGCCTTTTCAAGTCATAGTTTAGTATGTGGAATCATCCATCCACAGTAAGATGCAATATTAGCATCTGACCCTGAGTGTCAGTATTGTGGAGGTACTCAAATCTGAGCTAGAACACCTGACTAGAACTCTATCTCTGCTTGAATTAGATATGTGGCTTTGAAAAGTTCTTAATATCTGCGAACCTTACTTCTTTCCTCATTTATAAAATGGAGAGATTGGACTGGATCAGGTATTTTCCAAATATTTTCCAAATATATTCTATTAGCATGTAGGGTTGCCTCAAGCCCTGTTCCCTGCCTTTGACCAAAGGGACTCCTGTCCTATACGTGTTTAGACTATCAGTGTCCCAGGACTTCCCTGGTGGTCCAGTGGCTAAGAAGCCAAGATCCCAATGTAAGGGGCCTGGGGGCAGTTCCTGGTTAGCGAACTAGATCCCACATGCCACAGCTGATTTCGTCTGCCACAACTGAAGATCCCACATGCTGCAGCTAAGACCTGATACAGTCAGATAAATAAGTATAAATATTTTTTTAAAATTAAAAAAGAGTTAATAGGTTGTCATGTATGATTTTATGTTAAAATGGACATGGAAGGTATACCAATGTTTTAAAACAAAAACTAAAAATGCCACTGGACACCCCAGAAGAAGGTCAAGGTGCTCTTAGTCATGACTTTCTGTGATATTAAGGGCATGTGGAAGTCAAACAAGAGGAGAA
The DNA here is from genome assembly GCA_006410675.1 of Oreotragus oreotragus. NCBI lineage: Eukaryota > Metazoa > Chordata > Mammalia > Artiodactyla > Bovidae > Oreotragus > Oreotragus oreotragus. Next base: position 921,516 of record SJYX01012531.1, on the reverse strand, counting down.
GAGTTGAGTGCTAATGGCTAGGAGGAGAGTTCTCAAACATGATTCCTGGGCGGGACTTGCTGGCAAAACTGTGTGGAAACCACATGTACCAAATTGTGGTAGCTTGTTAGAGTGACAAAGAAGAGACCACCTGGTGGGGCTAGCATATTATATGGATTGGCCCTGGATTGTGCAAGATATTGGATGCTATGCCCACAAACTGCTATAAATATTGATATTATAATTCCATAAGTATAAATATTACTTCTATAAATTTAAGGAGTCACTGTAGTGTTTTAAAGAGCTGATGATAAAAATGGCCTTTAGAAAGATAAAATATCGTACTCTAGCAGGCCACTCCAGGAACTAAGCCTTCAAGAGGCAGGTGATCTGATTAAATTACAATGTTTATTGTTCATTCAGTGATTTGAGGGCTTGACATTTAATTCTTGGATTATCTGAAGATTCTTCTGATCTCTGTACACTAGGGCATACTGATTAGGGAGCTCATACTTTTGGTGTTCAGACCCTAGTGTGACTTTAAATTCTAAAGAGCTAGTCTGTTTGAGATTCCTTCTCTTTTGTGCTAAACGTGGTCAATTGTGGTGAAATTAAACTTAAGCTCCTTACAGTCCTTTCAGTGGTTATCTGCACATATCTTTTTTGGTAAGGTAGGGTGTGTGTCACTCATCTGAATAGAAGGTACCACAGTTGTTTTACTGAAACCCAAGGTATTTCTAGATGAATGACAAAGTGTCCTAAGAGGCCCTCTGATCTCTAGTGTATTGATGGATGAAGATTTATTTCCTATTGACTGTGTTCCTTGAATGGAATAGGGACAGTGTCATCCCTAATCCATTAAGCTGACATCTCTTGTAATTGAAAGTCAAACAGGTTTGTGTAATAAATATTGCTTGTGGATTTGTGTATGTGTTGAGGAGAGGCAAAGTGAGGTAGAAGAAAAAATGAGGAAGGAAGACTGGCAAGCAGTTGTTGAAACCCCAGTGTTTTTAAGGGACTTGAACTTGGGCTCCATTGAGCCAGCAGTCCACAGACGTGTCCTAGAACACACCCGAGGAAACGAGTGTCTCATTTTGAGCTACATTTCCTATAATAGTATCACTTGTGATAAGGGTTTCTATCATTTGTTATGATTTTTTTAAAATGTATTCTCTGAGCCTACATAGAGGATATTGACTACTGGGATAAAAAAATTAAAATAATAATTAGAAAAATCACTTTGGGGATGAGATTGGGAAGTGCCAGGGATGAAAAGGAGATAAAATAGAGAAATCACTCTGGGGTCCAGACTGTGTTATTAACACCTAGTACAACACTGAAGTTGCAGTTGACTGAATTGGCGCCTCAGGTTAAACTTTAGGGATTGTTTAATTCAGTCACTGTGTGGCTTAGCAGGCTTGCAAGAGTCTGGCTGTCTAATGGAGAAGAGAGAAAAATAAACAAATGCCAAATAATACAGGTAGGGGCTATGCTGTATAGGCTATTTTTGAGCATAGAAAGGCAGGGGAACCTCACCCAAATTTGTGGGTGTGGAAGCATTGGGAATGTCTATAAGCTAAACTGAATATTAGTAGAGTTTATTGTAGGACAGCGACAAGGGAAGACTTCTGATTTATATGCCATTAACTCTATGAGTTTAGTACTCCTGGAGACTCTCTGGTCGTGGAGGAGATTGATGTGACACTGGAACTATGGAAAAACAAAAAGAGACGCAGCTGGAGTAGTAAGCAGGGTCTGGATCATGAAGGTCTCATCAAGGTTAAGGGATCTCGGTGAAACGGAAATAATTAAAGGAGAAAAAGAAAATGCTACCGCTGTAGACAACAACAAAAAGGGTTGCAAAATCCTAATCCAGGAGTTTGGTGCTTAACAGTAAATGTTCTTAGAAAACACTTTTAGGGGAGCAGAGAAAGATTCAAAAAATGAAGTAAAAAAGTGAAATAAAGAGAGTTCCGTATTTTGGGTTAAGTTTTTGATATTTATTTCTCCCCCGGTTGAAGTCTAACTGTTAAGCTCCTGGTTAGTTCCATAAATTATCCCTGGTAATATAGGGTTTGGAAACACAAGGGATGACTCTGGGACTGCTCTAGGTTCCAGGCCCTCTGAGATGATCTTCATATGGGTTACAGGAGGGACCGAGTATTGATTACTTTCACGAATGAAGCAGCTAACCTCATGGAGAGCCATGTCCTGGGATGGAACAAACTGGGATCCGCATCGCCCATTAAAGGGAGGAGCAGCTACTCAGCTCCAGCTGATGGTTGCCACACGGAGCCTTGCCCTGGTGTTGCCACATCTTCCGCTTTGTAAAATACTGACAACTAAGTAAAATCTCCTCTGGTCCTTGCCTTTGCTTATATCACAGCTACTGCTTAGCATTTGTAATGTTAGAGTCATAAAACTGTGCAAGCTATTATGAATTTTCATTAAGAAATAACCAACAGTTCATAAAGTTTCCATTTTTAATAACTCTAGAACACTGTCTTATTAATTCTGACTGAGGATATAAAATGCTGAGTGGGACGGATATTTGCAATGGCCTCAATTGTCCCACCTCTATCTGCAAGCAACTTATACGGGAAGCCTATTAATTATGAAGGCTGCTGAACCAAATTTGGAATGTAATTTGCATCCATCTCTTTGGTGGACCTAGGTCTTGGATGTGCCCAGGTTCTGCTACAACTCTCCCTTTTCTATCAGTGTGATGCCTTGTCCTCTGTTGGTTGTGGCCAACGGGAACACTGACAGAAATTCTGGGGGAGGAAGAGTGGGGTCATGTTATTTTTTCCCTTGGTTGCCTCACAGAGTATCTACATCACACAGTTGTTGAGACATTTAAATGGTGTAAACTTAGTATAGTTCCCAGCACATATAAGCTGTCGACAAAACTTCTTTTAATTAAATTTTGATTTCATAAGTATAACTGATGTAGTCCACACATGCAAGAAGTCAAATAATATTTCCCTGTCTCCCCTGTTGTAAGTGAATCTTCCAAGGCAATCTGCTTTTCCCAAGTCTCTTTTTAGATTTTAGTACTCCATCCTTCCCATCTTCTTTGAGTCTAATGGGAAGATTGATTTTAGCTTCACTGCTTCTAGTTTCAGATTTCTTTTATCCCCACTCAGATGGTAAAGATGAATTTCTTTTTAAATAAACCATCCAAGCATTTTGGTGCTAGTGGTAAAGAACCCGCCTGACGATGCAGGAGACATACGAAACAGGAGTTCGATCCCTGGGCTGGGAAGATCCCCCAGAAGAGGAAATGTCAACCCACTCCATTATTCCTGCCTGGAGAATCCCATGGACAGAAGTGCCTGGAGGGCTCTAGACCAAAGGGTCACAAAGAGTCAGACACAACTGAAGCCACTTAGCAGGCAGAATTATCTTAATATAAGCATGACATCCACTTCCTGTTGGAATCCTGACTATCTGATACTTGAAGTCATTGCCATCTCTTGGTTGGACTACCGCTCTGTCTCCAGTCCTGTTTCAGGCAGAGCCACCATAACATACAGTCCTGAATATACCATTTCCCTTCTAAATATCTCTCACGATCTACTCTCTTCAACTTAGCTTCCATTTCTATCTTCTTTTTAAACAACTCTTTTTCGATTACAACTTTACCTATATCTTTACCTGTCTTTGTCTTTTGCCAGTCATGGGTGGAGATAAAGGTCTATTACCACCCCCCCTCCTGTTTTTTAAGTTTATTGTTTAATTGGAGGAAAATTGTTTTGCAATGTTGTGTTGGTTTTGCTGTACAACGATGCGAATCAGCCATAATTATACATATATCTCCTCCCTGTTGAGCCTCCCTCCGCTCCCCACACCCACCCCTCTAGATAATCACAAAGCCCTACTTTTAAGCAAAGCTCACTCCCTTACCTGAGTGGTGAATTCAGGCTTTCCCCTCCCTGTGGTCCTCTGCAATAGCAACTTCCATCTTACCAAATTCAGTGATTACCTATCTGCATCTGTCTCATGTTCTCTCTTAAGAGCAGTTGACTCAGTTGATCAATTCCTTGTCTTGGAACACTTTATCTCACCTTCCTTCTCCGTGTACTTTCCTGGCTTTCTTTCTCCTTCATTGTCTGTTTTTCAGGCTCCTTTGATGGTCTGTTATCTTTTCTTCTAAATATTGAAGTGCTCCAAGGCTCTGTCCTTGCCTATCTTTTTATACAGATTCTTCCCTAGGGTAATCACACCCATTGCCTTGACTTTAAATAGCATCTGTATGGAGAAGATTGCACATTTATCACCTGAGACTTGAACCTTTCCTTAAGCTCTAGACTTCTATACTTAATTTTCTATTTGGTATCTCTACTTAGACATTGCATACATATCTCAAACTTAACACGTCCAAAATATTGTAGAACTATTTATTTACTACTTCCCAAATTTAAATCTTTCTTCTCTTTTATTATACATATGTGACTTTTCCTATAAATACTCCCTAGAGCTAACTTCATAAATGTTAAGTAATGATTCATTATTTTCTCTTCTAAATATTTTTTAGTAACATTTATAAATTATTTTTGATCCTTGAATATAGAAGCCTGTTTCAAATATTTCAAATACATGAGTCTTTTGGAACTGAATTTTTGTTATTCATTTCTATTTTTGTTGCATTTTAGTTAAATGCAATAAATCTTTATCTTATCAATAAAAGTATCCAATCTTTTTATTGTTTGAGACTTGCCTTGTGGCCTAGTATATGGTAAATTTTTATAAATGTTTAATGTCCACTTAAAGAGAGAGAGAATGAGAGAATCTGTGGTACAGATTGTGGGACAGTACCTGAAAAGTACTTGATTCTGCCAGGAGCCCAAGAAATATGAAAAGCCTGAAACTCATTTTATGTTAATTTCTTGGCTTTGGGGTTTTGGATACCACACACCTACACAGACCTGTTGCTTTGATTTCTCAAAAGAACTTTTTTTATTGTTCACATACTTAGAGCTCACGAAGAGTTAAACAAGCCTCACCACTGTTTCCCAATGCTGGTAGGTGTATCTTTTCCAGACCACTCTTGGGCTCCAAAATCACTGCAGATGGTAGCTGTGGCCATGAAATTAAAAAATGCTTGCTCCTTGGAAGAAAAGCTATGAAAGACCTAGACAGCATATTAAAACACCGAGACATCATTTTGCTGACAAAGGTTCATATAATCAAGCTATGGTTTTTCCAGTAGTCATGATGTGAGAGTTGGACCATGAAGAAGGCTGAGCAATGAAGAACTGATGCTTTCGAATTGTGGTGCTGGAGAAGACTCTTGAGAGTCCCTTGGACTGCAAGGAGATCACTTTTTAATATGCTGTCTAGGTTGGTCATAACTTTCTTTCCAAGGAGTAAGCATCTTTTAATTTCATAGTTGCAATCACCATCTGCAGTAATTTTGGAGCCCCCCAAAAATAGTCTGCCACAGTTTCCCCATCTATTTGCCATAAAGTGATGGGACCAGATTCCATGATCTTCATTTTCTGAATGTTGAGTTTGAAGACAACTTTTTCACTCTCCTCTGTCACTTTTATCAAGAGGCTCTTTAGTTCTTCCTCACTTTCTGCCATAAGGGTGATGTCAACTGCATGTCTGAGGTTATTGATATTTCTCCCAGCAATCTTTATTCCAGCTTGTGCTTCTTCCAGCCCAGTGTTTCTCATGATGTACTCTGCATATAAGTTAAATAAGCAGGGTTACAATATACAGCCTTGCCGTACTCCTTTTCCTATTTAGAACCAGTCTGTTGTTCCATGTCCAGTTCTAACTATTGCTTCCTGACCTGCATACAGGTTTCTCAAGAGGAAGGTCAGGTGATCTGGTATTCCCATATCTTTCAGAATTTTTCACAGTTTATTGTGATCCACACAGTCAAAGGCTTTGGCAGTGTCAATAATGCAGAAATAGATGTTTCTCCGGAACTCTCTTCCTTTTTCAGTGATCCAGCCAGTGTTGGCAATTTGATCTCTGGTTCCTCTGCCTTTACTAAATCCAGTTGGAACATCTGGAATTTCACTGTTCATGTATTACTGAAGCCTTGCTTGGAGAATTTTAAGCATTACTTTACTAGCGTGTGAGATGAGTGCAATTGTGTGGTAGTTTGAGCATTCTTTGGCATTGCCTTTCTTTGGGATTGGAATGAAAGCTGACCTTCTCCAGTCCTATGGCCACTGCTGAGTTTTCCAAATTTGCTGGCATATTGAGTGCAGCACTTTCACAGCATCATCTTTTAGGATATGAAATAGCTCAACTGGAATTCCATCACCTTCACTAGCTTTGTTCCTATTTATGCTTTCTAAGGCTCACCTGACTTCACATTCCAGGATATCTGGCTCTAGGTGAGTGATCACACCATCGTGATTCTCTGGGTCATGAAGTTCTTTTTTGTACTTAGCTGTGCATGAATCTTACCTTACTTTCTAAGTAACTTATTAAGTCTAACACACTCCTATCCTGCTAAGACAGGGTTATCACATAAAATACAGACCACCTAGTTAAATGTGGATTTCAGAGAAACAAAAAACATAAATTATAAATATGTCTTATGAGATATTTAAGACATTCTTACACTAAAGCTTCAGGTTTCTTTTCACCAAGTTGCATATTGTAGTTATCACTCTACTACATGTGGTGAATTCACTGCTGTAACCTAATTTCAGAAAGAAAAAACTTGTATTTGATTTAAGTGTCTAGTACATCACTTCTGTTCAGAGCAGCCCAACAATGTCCTAATATATGTATGAAATATTTAACTATGACATTACTTTAGTACTTTGTTAGAAACTTATGTGCATATGTTTTGGACATACTCGGGATCTGAGGTTTATAAAGGAGTTTTTTTCTTTTTTTCAGGGCTATTTTTTTCCCTTAATCTTGCTCTTCATCTGAATATGGTAAATTTAATCAACTGATAGTGCCAGCTCTATAGTAACTATCATTTAGGATAGTATCTTGGTGTTTTACAATCTCCCCTTCTTTCTTTGGGGCTTCACAGATGGCACTAGTGATAAAGAACCCACCTGCCAATGTAGGAGATATCAGAGACATGGGTTGACCTGGGTTGGGAAGACTCCCTGGAGGAGAACATGGCAACCCACTCCAGTATACTTGCCTGGAGAATCCCATGTATAGCGGAGCCTCAGGCTACAGTCCATAGAGTTGCACAGTTGGACATGAAGTGACTTCAGATGCATACATACATTTTTCTTTAATAAAATTCATGGTGCCTCTGTGCCACAGTTACATCTGTGATAGTGTGACCCGCCCCCAACTTACAACAGAAAGAGCCAACGAGAACTCTTGCCACAGTGTCCTTCAATCTCTTTCCTGCTTCTTTGAATTTTTGAATAGAGTATCCAAAAAGAACAGGTGTTGAAACTTGGCTTGTACAATATTTTCTTGTATTGGGGAGCTACCTCTGTCACATACCAGTAAATTTCTTGGTTTCAGTGATTGAATCCTAATAAAAATTAACATTTTCTAGATCTGATTCTATGCTTTGTAGTGCTTAGGATATCTTAGCTCTTTGCAAGATGTATATTTTCTATGACAATGGTGATTCACCTCTGATATATTCCCAGATTTCATCTCCTAAAAGAAAAAGATCGTCAGAACAAGTATCCAACTATGTTTACATTCTGTTGCATTCCTTATCATAAATAGAATTGTTGCTGCTGTTAACTGTTTTTATTTTGTCCTTCACTCGCCTTGTCAGGGTCTTTTGTTTTATCCATCTTACAAAGTTTTTTAAAAAATAGACACAAGTTTCATTGGAAAATAGGATGAAAGAATAGATATTTTCAACTTTCAGAATAATAGTATCATGACATCAATAATAATATGTCTTCAATATAAGGCTATACAAGTAAACACATCTAAAGCAATATAGCAAATTCAAAATATATTTATCTTATGTGGGTAAATTATAAAAAAGAAATAGAATACTTGACACATAAATGGGACTAGTTTCAATATCGTTTTTATTAAAAAGATGGGGAAATATTTTGTAACTTCGTATGTAAATTTTATTTCAATTATGGGACCACCTAAGTTTGAGCATCATTATAAGAGTAATGCCTATGAAAAGTGTGATGTGAAAGGATTCCAAAGCTGTAAGCCCTAATGATCAGTACTAGCTACACTACTTCATGCTATCTTGGATGAGAAGAGGGCTTTCTTTATATAAGTTCTAATATTTTACATTATAAAGTGTTAATTTTTCAATTGGCTGATACTTTAATACTTGTTTGGAATGTTTATTGATTTTTTATTTTGTGTGTGTGGTGTGAGAATTGAAGATAACAAAATAGCAGTAAGAATGCATACTTCTATTCTATGGTATTAGTGGTATAGATGATCAGAATAACCACTAAATTTGAATTGCACACTCTACTTCTGGGTTCTTCTTTTATATGTTATTAAAACATAACTACTAGACTAGTATTATTGCAATTTATATATATTATTTCATATAATCTTGAAAATTCTTAAGTGAGATTATTTTAAATATTTTAAAGCAAAGGAAACTCCTCTAATAAGGGAGCTAGACTTTAGAAAGTTGAAGGATCTTAATCAGAACTACACAATTAAGAAACAGCTGAATCAGAATTTAAACATGCATTTTTCTTGCTCCAGTACTGTAATCCAGTATAAATAACAGGCACAAAATTTTATCTGGAGTGCTTTGTCTTCCATACTAAAAAAAAATAATTACTGTTTGTTATTCACCTTTGTTCCTCAGTACATAGTAAAATACCTGCTACTTTATCTGCTCAACAAATATATGCTAAATGAATGTATGCTTGTAAACAGATGCTCAGATGAATAAATAAATATATTTGTGCTTAAACCAGAATAGGTCATTGTTTCTGATTATAGAAATATTTCTTATGCTGTTCAATGTTTTATAATATTTTAAAAGTGATCCCATTATCTTATGTTTAAGATATTTTTACTACAGAAATAGGAAACGTAATAAGCTTTGCCAAACTTATTTAATATTATTTTTAATTGATTTGCAACTCACTATAAAACTAGCATTGTAATCTAGATTTGAAGAGCTAACAAGACTGCAAAGTATTCAGCTCTTTCTATGCAAATTCTGTTGAGAATAAAATGTAAATATGGGTTATGGTTGTTAATTTTTTATAAAAATCACTGAATAAAAACATGTTAGAAGCTCAACACAGGGATCAATTCAAAATAACTACATGGTGTTTGTACAGATAATATGCTCTTAATAAAATAAAATGCATTTCTGAACACTCTAATAAGAGAAAGAAGTGTGAAGAATATACTTAGGAAAACCATACACTCTTGCAAAATATTCAGTTGATCTATAAAGACAGTCTACATTTTTGAATTCATACATGTTTTTAATGATTAAAAGCACTTTTTATGAAAAACTATCTTTCTCAAATTGAGTTTACTGGTTGCCAAGCTTCTCAACTGCTTGGGGTTATGAAAAATGTTCTTATAAATTGCGCTTGATAAATATATATTGTTTGTATATTAGCAACGTAAGTGGTATTAAAATGTCACTAAAGTGTGTCTTACTAGAGTACTTTGATAAATACTTTGCAGTTGATTCCCAGCAGCAGCCCTAGAGAATTATCCTAAAGATAGTTTGTTCTGGCAATTGAGTGCAGCACTTTCACAGCATCATCTTTTAGGATATGAAATAGCTCAACTGGAATTCCATCACCTTCACTAGCTTTGTTCCTATTTATGCTTTCTAAGGCTCACCTGACTTCACATTCCAGGATATCTGGCTCTAGGTGAGTGATCACACCATCGTGATTCTCTGGGTCATGAAGTTCTTTTTTGTACTTAGCTGTGCATGAATCTTACCTTACTTTCTAAGTAACTTATTAAGTCTAACCCACTCCTATCCTGCTAAGACAGGGTTATCACATAAAATACAGACCACCTAGTTAAATGTGGATTTCAGAGAAACAAAAAACATAAATTATAAATATGTCTTATGAGATATTTAAGACATTCTTACACTAAAGCTTCAGGTTTCTTTTCACCAAGTTGCATATTGTAGTTATCACTCTACTACATCTGGTGAATTCACTGCTGTAACCTAATTTCAGAAAGAAAAAACTTGTATTTGATTTAAGTGTCTAGTACATCACTTCTGTTCAGAGCAGCCCAACAATGTCCTAATATATGTATGAAATATTTAACTATGACATTACTTTAGTACTTTGTTAGAAACTTATGTGCATATGTTTTGGACATACTCGGGATCTGAGGTTTATAAAGGAGTTTTTTTCTTTTTTTCAGGGCTATTTTTTTCCCTTAATCTTGCTCTTCATCTGAATATGGTAAATTTAATCAACTGATAGTGCCAGCTCTATAGTAACTATCATTTAGGATAGTATCTTGGTGTTTTACAATCTCCCCTTCTTTCTTTGGGGCTTCACAGATGGCACTAGTGATAAAGAACCCACCTGCCAATGTAGGAGATATCAGAGACATGGGTTGACCTGGGTTGGGAAGACTCCCTGGAGGAGAACATGGCAACCCACTCCAGTATACTTGCCTGGAGAATCCCATGTATAGCGGAGCCTCAGGCTACAGTCCATAGAGTTGCACAGTTGGACATGAAGTGACTTCAGATGCATACATACATTTTTCTTTAATAAAATTCATGGTGCCTCTGTGCCACAGTTACATCTGTGATAGTGTGACCCGCCCCCAACTTACAACAGAAAGAGCCAACGAGAACTCTTGCCACAGTGTCCTTCAATCTCTTTCCTGCTTCTTTGAATTTTTGAATAGAGTATCCAAAAAGAACAGGTGTTGAAACTTGGCTTGTACAATATTTTCTTGTATTGGGGAGCTACCTCTGTCACATACCAGTAAATTTCTTGGTTTCAGTGATTGAATCCTAATAAAAATTAACATTTTCTAGATCTGATTCTATGCTTTGTAGTGCTTAGGATATCTTAGCTCTTTGCAAGATGTATATTTTCTATGACAATGGTGATTCACCTCTGATATATTCCCAGATTTCATCTCCTAAAAGAAAAAGATCGTCAGAACAAGTATCCAACTATGTTTACATTCTGTTGCATTCCTTATCATAAATAGAATTGTTGCTGCTGTTAACTGTTTTTATTTTGTCCTTCACTCGCCTTGTCAGGGTCTTTTGTTTTATCCATCTTACAAAGTTTTTTAAAAAATAGACACAAGTTTCATTGGAAAATAGGATGAAAGAATAGATATTTTCAACTTTCAGAATAATAGTATCATGACATCAATAATAATATGTCTTCAATATAAGGCTATACAAGTAAACACATCTAAAGCAATATAGCAAATTCAAAATATATTTATCTTATGTGGGTAAATTATAAAAAAGAAATAGAATACTTGACACATAAATGGGACTAGTTTCAATATCGTTTTTATTAAAAAGATGGGGAAATATTTTGTAACTTCGTATGTAAATTTTATTTCAATTATGGGACCACCTAAGTTTGAGCATCATTATAAGAGTAATGCCTATGAAAAGTGTGATGTGAAAGGATTCCAAAGCTGTAAGCCCTAATGATCAGTACTAGCTACACTACTTCATGCTATCTTGGATGAGAAGAGGGCTTTCTTTATATAAGTTCTAATATTTTACATTATAAAGTGTTAATTTTTCAATTGGCTGATACTTTAATACTTGTTTGGAATGTTTATTGATTTTTTATTTTGTGTGTGTGGTGTGAGAATTGAAGATAACAAAATAGCAGTAAGAATGCATACTTCTATTCTATGGTATTAGTGGTATAGATGATCAGAATAACCACTAAATTTGAATTGCACACTCTACTTCTGGGTTCTTCTTTTATATGTTATTAAAACATAACTACTAGACTAGTATTATTGCAATTTATATATATTATTTCATATAATCTTGAAAATTCTTAAGTGAGATTATTTTAAATATTTTAAAGCAAAGGAAACTCCTCTAATAAGGGAGCTAGACTTTAGAAAGTTGAAGGATCTTAATCAGAACTACACAATTAAGAAACAGCTGAATCAGAATTTAAACATGCATTTTTCTTGCTCCAGTACTGTAATCCAGTATAAATAACAGGCACAAAATTTTATCTGGAGTGCTTTGTCTTCCATACTAAAAAAAAATAATTACTGTTTGTTATTCACCTTTGTTCCTCAGTACATAGTAAAATACCTGCTACTTTATCTGCTCAACAAATATATGCTAAATGAATGTATGCTTGTAAACAGATGCTCAGATGAATAAATAAATATATTTGTGCTTAAACCAGAATAGGTCATTGTTTCTGATTATAGAAATATTTCTTATGCTGTTCAATGTTTTATAATATTTTAAAAGTGATCCCATTATCTTATGTTTAAGATATTTTTACTACAGAAATAGGAAACGTAATAAGCTTTGCCAAACTTATTTAATATTATTTTTAATTGATTTGCAACTCACTATAAAACTAGCATTGTAATCTAGATTTGAAGAGCTAACAAGACTGCAAAGTATTCAGCTCTTTCTATGCAAATTCTGTTGAGAATAAAATGTAAATATGGGTTATGGTTGTTAATTTTTTATAAAAATCACTGAATAAAAACATGTTAGAAGCTCAACACAGGGATCAATTCAAAATAACTACATGGTGTTTGTACAGATAATATGCTCTTAATAAAATAAAATGCATTTCTGAACACTCTAATAAGAGAAAGAAGTGTGAAGAATATACTTAGGAAAACCATACACTCTTGCAAAATATTCAGTTGATCTATAAAGACAGTCTACATTTTTGAATTCATACATGTTTTTAATGATTAAAAGCACTTTTTATGAAAAACTATCTTTCTCAAATTGAGTTTACTGGTTGCCAAGCTTCTCAACTGCTTGGGGTTATGAAAAATGTTCTTATAAATTGCGCTTGATAAATATATAGTGTTTGTATATTAGCAACGTAAGTGGTATTAAAATGTCACTAAAGTGTGTCTTACTAGAGTACTTTGATAAATACTTTGCAGTTGATTCCCAGCAGCAGCCCTAGAGAATTATCCTAAAGATAGTTTGTTCTGGCAACTTCTTCTCAAGTTGCTGCTATCAGAATTGGTGCTTTGACTATGGTCTCCCTAGGTGGTTTCAGTCCTGCTTACTGTCAGTTATGTTAAAATAATTTGTTTCCCCCGTTGCACCAAGAGTGAAATGGACATCCTAACTATTTACCTCCCTTTCTCCAATTTCCAGCTCTCTTAGATCAAGTCCAGGGTTGTAACCACCCTACTTTTTCCTGCAAATAATGTGAAACACCAGGAATTTTCATGCCAACCATAGCCACTTCTCTTCTACTTATGTCTGCATCTCTTCTACTTATGTCTGCATCTCTCCTACTTATGTCTGCATCTCTCCTACTTATGTCTGCATACACTTCTATTTTTATCCACATCAAGATGACAGTCTTGCTCTACTATAAAATCTTTGCAGCTTTAAAGCATTCTCTTCCTACCACATATCAAATCTTTGAAAAGCAATGTAGAGTTGCATGAAGATGTATAATATCTCTTTAATGTGGAGGATTTTTGGGTGTGTGTGCTTAAAACCTTCCTCAGAAGTACTGTGGCATTTTAAATGAGTTGATATATAGGATGGATTTCCTCTTGCCTCAGTTGACTGTCACGGGAATTAGTTCTTTGTGAACAGGCTTTGGGCTTCCCTGGTGGCTCGGACAGTAAAGAATCTACTGTGTGAGAGACGAGAATTTATTATCTCAAAACACCTTATTTCTGAAAAGAGTATGATCAAAATCTCAGTCTTTTTTGAAGTTTCAAGAGTTCTGGGGACCTTTCTTGAAATGAAGGGATGATTGAAGGCATTTATTCATAGAAGGATTGATTTCTGACATTTTCTTTCATGTTCTTGCTTACCACACATCTCATATTAACTTTTCAAGTGTTTGAAATGTGTCCTTCCTGCCTACAGGAATGCCTCTAAGTCCTTGTTTGATGTCTACCAAGTAGGCTCAGGGGTAGAGGGACAGAGTTTTTTAATCATTCTATGAATTTAGATTATTTTAGAGAATTTAGATCTGCGTCTAGGACATCACTGCATTTCAAGTCCATAAAGAGTGCTGGTTATGGTTGGCTCTGAATGTTCAGTTCAGTTGCTCAGTCGTGTCTGACTCTTTGCGGCCCCATGAATCACAGCACGCCAGGCCTCCCTGTTCATCACCATCTCCCGGAGTTCACTCAGACTCACATTCATCAAGTCCGTGATGCCATCCAGCCATCTCATCCTCTGTTGTCCCCTTCTTCTCCTGCCCCCAATCCCTCCCAGCATCAGAGTCTTTTCCAATGAGTCAACTCTTCGCATGAGGTGGCCAAAGTACTGGAGTTTCAGCTTTAGCATCATTCCTTCCAAAGAAATCCCAGGGCTGATCTCCTTCAGAATGGACTGGTTGGATCTCCATGCAGTCCAAGGGACTCTCAAGAGTCTTCTCCTACACCAGAGTTCAAAAGCATCAATTCTTCAGCACTCAGCCTTCTTCACAGTCCAATTCTCACATCCATACATGACCACAGGAAAAACCATAGCCTTGACTAGACGGACCTTAGTCGGCAAAGTAATATCTCTGCTTTTGAATATACTATCTAGGTTGGTCATAACTTCTTCCAAGGCGTAATTGTCTTTTAATTTCATGGCTTTAACATTCAGTACTTTAACATTCATAGCCAACCACAAAGAGTGCTGGGCCTGGTTGGCTCTGAATGTTAAAGTACTGAATAAGTGCATTAATAGAATTAGAGCTAAGAGAAGGAATTCAGTTCAGTTCAGTTTAATAGCTCAGTTGTGTCTGACTCTTTGCAACCCCATGACTGCAGCACGCCAGGCCTTCCTGTCCATCACCAACTCCTGGAGTTTACTCAAACTCATGTCCATTGAGTTGGTGCTCTCACTTCTTCATATCAGGTGGCCAAAGTATTGGGGTTTCAGCTTTATCATTCCTTCCAAGAACACTCAGGATGGCTATCCTTTAGGATGGATCTCCTTGCAGTCCAAGGGATTCTCAAGAGTCTTCTCCAACACCACAGTTCAAAAGCATCTATTCTTTGGTGCTTAGCTTTCTTTGTAGTCCAACTCTCATATCCATACATGACCACTGGAGAAACCATAGCCTTTTGGCAAAGTAATGTCTCTGCTTTTTAATATGCTATCTAGGTTGGTCATAACTTTCCTTCCAAGGAGTAAGCATCTTTTAATTTTGTGTGTACAGTCACCATCTGAAGTGATTTTGGAGCCTAAAAAAATAAAGTCTGTCACTGTTTTCACTGTTTCCCCATCTGCCATGAAGTGATGAGACTGAATGCCATGATCTTCTTTTTCTGAATGTTGAGCTGTAAGCCAACTTTTCCACTCTCCTCATTCACTTTTATCAAGAGGCTCTTTAGTTCTTCTTCACTTTTGCCATAAGGTTGGTGTCATCTGCATATCTGAGGTTATTGATATTTCTCCTGGCAATCTTTAATTCCAGCTTCTGCTTCATCCAGCCCAGTGTTTCTCATAATGTACTTTGCATATAAGTTAAAAAAGCAGGGTGACAATATATAGCCTTGATGCACTCCTTTTCCTATTTGGAACCGGTCTTGTTCCATGTCCAGTTCTAACTGTTGCTTCCTGACCTGCATGCATATTTCTCAAGAAGCAGGTCAGGTTGTCTGGCAGTCCCATTTCTTGAAGAATTTTCCACAGTTTGTTGTGATCCACACAGTCAAAGGCTTTGGCATAGTCAATAAATCAGATATAGATGTTTTTCTGGAACTCTCTTGCTCTTTCAGTGGTCCAAAGGATGTTGGCAATTTGATCTGGGATATTCAAGCTGGTTTTAGAAAAGGCAGAGGAATGAAGAGAAGAAATTACATAATGTAAATATTTGTTTGAATCTTGTATTAAACTCCATTAAAGAGACATATGGCAAGTAGAGTCCAAATGCCATGAGATTTACCCGACTCTGATTTTCTGAGCACTAGTTACAAAACATTTTATTTGACTACCTCCTAAATCCCCCACCTCTTTGTTACCAACTTCCCCTTCTGTTGATAAAGACTTTGAGTATATTATCATTCTAGTTTTATACTCGTTCCTTGGAAAATCTCTCTTTCATCTCACTTTCTAGTTCATTATTTTTTATTAATCTTTTTAATTTGTCATCTACCTTTAGCTAAACATGCAACCTAGACAGCATATTGAAAAGCAGAGACATTACTTTGCCAACAAAGGTCTGTATAGTGAAGGCTATGGTTTTTCTAGTGGTCATGTATGGATGAAAGAGTTGGACTATAGAGAAGGCTGAGTGCTGAAGAATTGATGGTTTTGAAATGTGGTGTTGGAGAAGACTCTTGAGAGTCCCTTGGACTGCAAAGAGATCAAACCAGTCCATCCCTAAAGGAGATCAGTTCTGGGTGTTCATTGGATGGACTGATGTTGAAGCTTAAACTCCAATACTTTGGCTACCTGATGAAAAGAGCTGAGTCATTTGAAAAGACCCTGATGCTGGGAAAGATTGAGGGCAGGAGGAGAAGGGGACAACAGAGGATGAGATGGGTGCATGGCCTCACCAACTCATTGGGTATGGGTTTGGGTGGACTCTGGGATTTGGTGATGGACAGGGCGGCCTGGCATGCTGCGGTTCATGTGGTAGCAAAGAGTCAGACAAGAATGAGTGACTGAACTGAACTGAACTGAACCTTTAGCTAGAGAAGCAGTGTATCATAAAGAGCAGATATCCTGGAACCTAATTGTTACTGGTTCAGTTACTAGCTCTGCCATTTATAGCTCTTTGCCTCAGTTTTCTCATGCATAATGTGAAGCTAACAGTATGCAGTGTGTTTTAATTAAACAAGTTAAAGTGCACAAATCCCTGAGAATAAAGCAAAACTAGAAGTCAAGATGTTACGTACATCTATTCTGGTTATTAGATGTCATTCATTGTAAATTGGTTTTGTAATTTAATTTCAGGGGTTTAAGAAGATTTCCCTATGTACTGCTTTAAAATGTCTTACAAATGTTAATAATAGTGATAATAACACTAAATGTAAGTGTCAGTCTCTGTGTGAAGTTCTGTGCCTTGTTTATTTTGCCATTTAATCTTCGAAAACACTGTATGATTTAAATATTGTCTTTTATATTTTAGTAAAGAAATCAATGGTTATATAAGTTCATGGTGTATCTGAAATTTAAACTCATATTTGTCTTACTGAAAAAGTATACAAGTTTACTAAATTTATTACATTACTTAATGTAATGTTTTTTATAAGAGGTGAATATTAATTAGTTAGGGATATTCACAAATCATTTTCATATTTCAAGGTAGATTGTAATGTAACCTGTAAGACTTTTGAACATTAAATTTCTATCATTACAACATAACTCGTTTTATACAGAGGTTTGTGTATACTGTAGAACAACTTACACTGTATTTTCAAAATATAATAACATAAATAATTTGTATATTGCAAGTTAGATTAAGATATGGTTCTTCTTTATCCTCAGATGCCATAGCTATGATCACACTCCATTGTGTTAATGATATAGTCTGTTGTATCTGTACGTCTATCTCTATATTTGTCTGCCTGTCTACTTACCTATCTGTATCTTGGCTCATTTTAGTTAGGTATTAGTATCATTTATAGATAATTTAAAAATTTCCTCTCATTCATTGGCTTTTGCAGTTTTGCTTTAATAATCTTCTCAGAAAATGTACATAATCTGAAGTATACATCTAGATTTTTCTTTCTTAAAGTATGTGTTATAAATAATATCCAAATAGCTATCAAAAACTTTTCAGATTTACAAAGAACATTGCCATATTAAAGAGTTAGAGAAGTATGGCCCAAAATAAAATTCTCTTTATTTTTGACACTTCTTGATTTTAAGACTCTCTCTGTGGCTCATGATTTATAATCTATGGAACCATTAGGGAGTTTTGGTTCAGATATTTGTTACCAGGGGTTGATTGTTATCATAAATTGACTTGAATATTATTGATTTGTTAAGTAACTGAAGTCAGTTAAAATCATAATATTGAGTCTTAATGAGGTAATGAAATGTTCACTTTTATTTGTGCCCTTTGATAGATGAAAATGTTAAAAAGTGAAGAGTGCTGGGACCAAGTAAAAGTATTATAGAGGGATCATAGTTCTCTTAGTATAAAACTACAAATCATTAAAGTACAGGTGAAAGTTATGTTAATGTAACAGCATAAATTATTGATATTTTTTCTACTTCAAAAACAGTTCCTATGTTTTGAATTTATAAACACAATATACAAGGGTTTTAAGATAAAATCAATGTTTTCTTGAAGCTCAGTTTATGAGAGATATTATGTATTAAAGAGATCTTAGGACTATCAATTTTTGTAGATCTGCTGTCCCAGGTATCGATTTTTTTTAAAATTTCAGAGATAATTTATAAATTCAACAGAATTTCTTTATAGCAGTGTTCTGAGAATACTAAGCCTCCCTTGTTGAAATAATCTCAGTTAGGGCAGTGTTTTGACAAGGAGAACACATATATTTTTTAAAGCCAACCATTATTTGTGGCCTTTTAATCAACAGATGTAAGATCTCAGCATGCTTCAGGAAAACAAGTATATATTTGACCCAGGAGGACAAGGTTTAACATCCAAAATAATTGTCAATATGACCATACTTAGTTCCATGACTTGAAGTATCATCGTTAAGAATATTATTTTCAAATGTTTTTCATCCTGTGAATCTCTCCTTATAGCTAACTGTGCACTCATCATCTTGACTTGGATGTATATCAGATTTCTCAAAAGTGACATATCCAGAGTAGAATTACTCATTTCTTCCACCAAACTTGTTTCTTCTATAATCTTTATTAATCTTTGTATTTTGAAACTCCTTTTTTTCCCAGTTGGCAAGGGAAAACACCAAACCAAACCATTATATCCATTCTTGGCTTCTTTCATACTTCACCATTAATCCATTAGCATATCTTACCTGTATTATCTTCAAAATAAATCCAGAATCACATCACATAACACTATGAACACTCCTACTCTCTTACTGCATATTACCAGCAATTGTTGCCTAAACTGCTGAAAAATTTTGCTAGCTTGTTTTCCTGCTTCCATCATTTCTCACTTTCAGCCTATTCATAAATATAGGCAGAAAAATTATGCCTTTCCTTACATTAAAATACCATTTACAGTAAAAGACTAAGACCTTGAAATGGCTGTAATACTCTTATACAGTAGCCCTTCCCCGTCTCACCCCTCAGTCCCCTACCAGCCCCACTCCAAGGTTGCTAAATTAGAAAACACAAAACAAAGCAACAACAATAAAAACAGATTGCGTCTAAATTTGAGTTTCAGATAAACAAGGATTTTTGAAAACAAGTATTTCCCATATAATACTTGAGATATATTAATATCAAAAATGTTTCATTTATCTGAAATTCTAATTTAAATGGATGTCTTTAATTTACATGGCACTTCTTCACCTCACTTTCCCCAAAAACATTTATCTGACCTTTTCTCTTAGTACTCTCTCCTTCAATCACTTTATTATTTTACTATAACCACAGTGGCTTTATGCAGATTATTTTTCCATAATCTGTGGATTTTATTGGATCATATAATCTTATGTCAAATATGACTATATGAAAAATTCAATATATTAGGGTTTCGGGTAAATTGATTTAGACTACCACTTAACTACCACACCATTGCACTCATCTCACATGCTAGGAAAGTAATGCTCAAAATTCTCCAAGCCAGGCTTCAACAGTACATGAACCGTGAACTTCCAGATGTTCAAGCTGGATTTAAAAAAGGCAGAAGAACCAAAGATCAAATTGCCAGCATTCACTGGATCATTGAAAAAGCAACAGAGTTCCAGAAAAACATCTACTTCTGCTTTATTGACTATTCCAAAACCTTTGACTGTGTGGATCACAACAAACTGTGGAAAATTCTTCAAGAGATGGGAATACCAGACTGCCTGACCTTACTTTTGAGAAATCTGTATGCAGATCAGGAAGCAACAGTTAGTACTGGATATGAAACAGCAGACTGGTTCCAAATTGGGAAAGGAGTATGTCAAGGCTGTATATTGTCATCTTGCTTATTCAACTTATATGCAGAGTACATCATAAGAAATACTGGGCTGGATGAAGCACAAGCTGGAATCAAGACTGCCAGGAGAAATATCAGTAACCTCAGATATGCAGATGACATCCTTATGGCAGAAAGCGAAGAAGATCTAAAGAGCCTCTTGGTGAAAGTGAAAGAGGAAGATGAAAAAGTTGGCTTAACACTAAACTTTCAGAAAACTAAGATCACTGTAACTGGAAACAGTGGAAAGAGTGACAGACTTTGTTTGGGGGCCTCCAAAATCATTGCAGATGGTGACTGCAGCCATGAAAATAAGACGCTTACTCCTTGGAAGAAAAGTAATGACCAACCTAGATAGTATATTAAAAAGCATAGACATTACTTTGCCAACAAAGGTTTGTCTAGTCAAGGCTATGGTTTTTCCAGTAGTCATGTATGGATGTGAGAGTTGGACTGTGAAGAAAGCTGAGAGCCGAAGAATTGATGCTTTTGAGCTGTGGTGTTGGAGAAGATTCTTGAGAGTCCCTTGGACTGCAAGGATATCAAACCAGTCAACCCTAAAAAAATCTGTCCTGAATATTCATTGGAAGGACTGATGTTGAAGCTGAAACTCCATCTGGCCATCTGATGCAAATAACTCACTCACTGGAAAAGACCCTGATGCTGGGAAAGATTGAAGGTAGAAGGAAAAGGGGATGACAGAGGATGAGATGGTTGGACGGCATCACCGACTCGATGGACATGAGTTTGAACAAACTCCAGGAGTTAGTGATGGAGAGGCAAGCCTGACATGCCACAGTCCATGTGGTCCCAAAGAATTCAGACTGAGTGACTAAACTGAAGTCACTATTTTCTAACATCCCTCAGAGAACATTATCTGCCAAAGGACTGTGATTAGCAAATGGCTGCAAGCCCAGAATTTTGGAGCCTGAGTAGGTTTGGACCAGCCAATTTCTCCTGGAGGTACTTCTTTGGTAAATTACTTGAACCTGGAACCTACACTCATAATCTGCTCTGAGAAAAACTAGGAAGCATCACTTGAGTTCTTTACGAGCGATGACCTAACCACCTTTGATTTGATCTATCCCTCCAGTTGCATTTACTAGACTTACTCAGGCCCCTGTTCAGTTCCTGGTTTAGGAAGATCTCCTGGAGAAGGGAACTTATGTACTCCAGTATTCTTGCCTGGAGAATCTCATGGACTGAGGAGCCTGGCAGGCTATAGTCCATGGTATTGCAAAGAGTCAGACATGACTGAGTGATTTTTGCATTCAGCCCACTGTATTTATATTAAATTGAATATTTTATTGTAGTTGGGAAATGTTTTTATTTTCCTCCCTGCTAAGTTCCAGATTTTCCAGACTTTCTACATTCTTTCTCAATTTTGTTTCCAAACTGGCCATTTTCCCCTGAGTGTTTTTTGTTTTATTTTATCAAATGCAGCCAGTAGGAACCAGCTTATACATTCAGTGTTCTTCCTGGTAAGCCTCTTTCCCAGGCCATAAGATCATTAGGTATATTTTTTATTTTTAAATTATTGCAAGTAATAGTTTTTACAGATATTTGGCCATTACATAGCACAAGTTTCTATGTTTCCAGCCTCTTTTAATATATATATATATAATATATATTTTTCCATTTTTATAAAAGTTTTCAGTCTTCTGTAACTACAGCTTTTCCCTCATTGACCCCATAGATAACACTACAAAATTTAAAATTTTGATGAATAGAACTGTACTTCTGGTTACCAATTATGTCACCAATAATATCATGCTTTGTAAAGTATGGTGCTTTGCAATAAATAAATAAATAAATAAATAAATAAAACACCTTCTAAACTCAGTTCAGTTCAGTTCAATTCAGTCATTCAGTTGTGTCTGACTCTTTATGACCCCATAAACTGCAGCAAGGCATAGATAAAGGAAAGAGTGAAGAAAGGGGAAAAATCATTTAGTCCACCATAGCAGACTCTTTTGCTAAACTCTCTTCAACAGGATGATTATTCAGTACTTAGAATGACAGAACTCTTCTAATAGGAATGCTGTTAAATTGATCCAGTTCCTAGAAAAACATCTTGCCCACGCTTATTCCAGCTATGGACATGGAGGACAGAAACAAAGAACTTTCTATTCTTCCAGAATGAAAACTTGAAGACACCAGACTGACTGACCAAATAATTCATTCACTAACAGGGTAGAGTTATTGCATTATTGTCTAGTTATACTATGTGCTATGGCCGGTGGACTCTATATTCTGTTCAATCCTTCTCATTTCCAAAAAGGAGTTACTAGTTATATAATTGTTACCGTGGCATAGTGAAAATATTGTAGGAAGATAAATCTTCATTTAACCATCAGCACTAGGCTATAAAGGAGCTAATGAAAAGCCCTGACCAACCCCCTCCAAAAAAAAGGCATATCCCTGGTGACTCTGGACTTCAGCATATAGGCATAGATATTTAAAATGTTGGGTTGTTTCCTTGTGGAGAGAAAATGATTGCTTTTATAACAGCTTAAGCATTTATTTATTTATTTATTGGCAGGGGTGTTGGGGACTTTCCCACCAAAAATTCTTCCTGCAGTGCAGAAGACCCTGAATTGATTCCTGGGTGAGGAATCCTTTGGAGAAGTGATAGGCTACCCACTCCAGTATTCTTGGGCTTCCCTGGTGGCTCAGACTGTAACAAATCTGCCTGTGACACGGGAGATCTGTGTTCAATCACTGGGTTAGAAAGATCGCCTGGAGGAGGGCATGGGAATAGGGGCCTCCCTGGTGGCTCAGATAGTAAATAATCTGCCTGCAATACAGGAGACCTGGGTTCAATCCCTGAGTCAAGAAGGTCTCCTAGAGAAGGGAATGTCAACCCATTCCAATATTCTTGCCTGGAGAATTCCATGGACAGAGGAAGCCTGATGAGCTACAGTCCATGCGGTTGTAAAGAGTCAGATACAACTGAGTGATTAACAAACATTTTTTGATACTTTATGCATTTTTAAAGGCTAATATCTCTCCCTATGAATTCTGTGTATCTTAATGCCTTCATAAGCCTTGCTAGGTATATAAGGTTCATATAGCTTTTTGGTAAACACTCAAATTCTACTTTACCTTAATATATTAACTGAGTGATTTGGGTAGAGTTTACCACACACTCAACTTCAGAATTGAGTCCATATTGATCTAAGTAATTTGGGGTAAATTTAGGAAAGGCATTATCAGAGATGATTTAAGGTGGATTGAAGATCAAACTGTGCCTAAAACCAAATCCACACCTAGTTTTTATAGTTAGAAAAAACAGTAAATATTCTTTGTTGCTTAAGGCATTTAATTGCTTTATTTAAACAGGTAAAAATGAATAAATAAATACTTATATTTTTATGACATAAAATTTCTCTATTTGTAAATTGAATAATTTAGGATTTTGTAGGAATTATACCAGGAACAATAAAAAATTAATTGGGCAGTCACATAATATATAGAAAGTCCTACTCTGTTATTTAAGATCATGAATTGGTGGAAATCTCAAGTGAAAAGATAACTGCGTAGATATGGCCCTTTGTGTCCTGAGAGATATAGTCTCTGAGTGATATTATTAATTAAGATGAAATATACATGAAATGAAGAAGTGAACAGCAATTTCAGATATCACAGCAAGTGACTAGGAATTAAGAGACACGAGGAAATGTCAGGGAAGGTTTAGAGAAGCCTCACATCTCCATTATACACTTGCCAGACTCCCTACTGGGTCATGAAATCAGAGCCAAATGGCAGCTAGCTACAGACATACATTATTCAGTGTAAGCTGTTATTAGAAAAGTCTGCCTAGTCTGTGTGGAGCAACTAGGAAATAGCCTCTGTGATATTGTTTGATGTGGTACTAGTTATTTAGTCCTTAAAGCAGCATATGTTTTCCCTCACTACTAGGGTTCAAGTCTGAATGAAGTCAACTCTTTAAGTGTATATCAGGTACTGTACATTCTCTAAAAGAGGGCTCCCCAACCTCCGGGCTGTAGACCAGTACCTCCTGTCAGATCAATGACAGTATTAGATTAGAAACAAAATCCCCAATAAATATAATGCTCTTGAATCATCCTAAAACCAACCTCCCACCCGTGATCCATGGAAAAATTGTCTTCCACAAAGTTGGTCCCTGGTGCCAAAAAGGTTGAGGACTGCTGCTCTTGAAGACATTCCTGCTTCAAATTTCTTATTGATAATACATTTGTCTAGTTCACAAATCACTAAAATGGAAATTAAATCTAGTATTACATCTTATATAATAACCTTAGGCAAATGAGCTAACTATAGAATTTAATAGTTTATGTATTGTTTTAGTTTTATTTATTTTAGATTTTTTTCTAGCTATTGAATGACTTACATGAAGGGGAATATGAAATAATTTAAATAAACTAAATTCAACCACAGATGTTTTCAAGTTAACTAATTTTAGTATATCAGAAATTGTGGTCAAATGATGGTGGAAGCCTTCTTAAAATTTGCCATGGCATGATCTAAAGTGAAAATTTTCAATCTTGACACAATTTATGGGTGTATGTTACTCCAGGGACTAAGCAGTGCTCTGTTTCTTAATCACAATGCTAAATGTGTTGTAACATTGCTTTCATGTTACAGAATCCTTTTCACTGCTTTTCAGTAATCTTCTATCACGCCAGGGTTCATAGGGTGCAGATATACTAATGAGGTTACTAATTTTTCAGTGTGAAGGAAAATATTTTCTTGATAGATATGTTGTTGTATCTAAATCAGGTCATTCTAAAACTCTGTGCTTCTCCATTAAAAAAAAAAAAGCCTTGCTGAATTTATGACATGACAAATTAATATAAAAACTAACTATTATGTTTTGTCTTTCATTAAAAAGCATAGGCAGAAAATTTCAGATACGTAAAAATGTGACAATGTTTTTAGGGAAAATTTCTAATTTTTGTCAATTCCAGGCAAACTGAGTCATGTCACATTTATGTTGTGCCAGTTCAGTATTTTTTCATTTAGTTCCTACAACCAGATTGTCTTTTAAGAGCTATTCGTCTAAGATAGCTTTATGGCATTAAATGGTGAGAAGTTTATTAGCCAAGCTTGCAGTTTCACCTACCATGCCTTTAGATGTCTCTGTTCTCAAACAGGACCTGAAAATATGGCCCATTCTTGGTTCTTTTCCTTGTCATAACTGTGAGAAACTTCAAGTCTGTAGGCACTTTATTCCTTTCAACTTATATTCATACATTCTTCCAGAATCAAGGACATTTGGCAGCTCTCTAAATCTACTCTGTGCTCCTAGGCTATTCACCAGGACAGCCTTTCCTTGCTCCTGCCTCAGCATCTGAAACAGCTTGTATACATGAGGGGCTTTATTTTAGTGCCTCTGTGATGGCACAAGGACTACAGTGAAACTGCCGACTCTGGAGGGTCCAGAGGCATTTTAATTTCAGATTCCTAAAGACTTTAACTGACCTTTAATACTTTGTTTGCCCTCCAACTTCTTTTACTATACAATCTCATTGTAGTGAGAAACATTAGTACAGTAAAGCTTTCTTCCTTGCCTTTGTGTTCTATCTCAGCTGTGGCTTTTCACGTTAAAATACAATAATTTGATGCCTCTTCTTGGTCTATTATGCCAAGTTCTTTTTGGGACAATAGTATTATATCCTGAATTGAGGAGATATCAGTGGACAGGGAATTGTTAGGGGTAAAGCTTTAAGATCTGGTCTGGAGTGCTTCTTGTGCACAGGCATTGTGTAAGCATTTTGTATTCATTGCCTAACTTAGTCTTCATAATCATACTTTGTATATTGAGAGGATGCAATCTCTGGTTGACATGGGCATTAAACCCAGACAATCAGAGGCTCCTCGCTCTCTCCCCTCTGTCCTTGGAATGTATGATCCACTTATTCTTCTACATTAGGAACCACTTCAGGGTTTCAGGCTTGAGAATAATGTGTTGTTGAGACCATCTGAATGATATAGGTCATTGAAATCCAGCAAGTGGAACCAGAGATTTAGTCACTTGTAGCCACGTAAGACAATGCCTCATATAAATGTTCCCTTGCTTATTAAAACTGCCACTTACCAATATGGAGGTGATCTACCTCCTTCTTCAGTCTGCCCTTTTCCTCCACATATGGGAGTCAGTTTATGATTACATCTGGAGAGCTCCTGAAAATTGGCAAGGCAGCCAGGACACCAAAGGAATGAGTCTTGGGAAAGAGGTATCCACAAGGGAAATCCCAGGGAGGCCACTGACCCCTATGTAGGGAAGTCTGAGCTGTATTTTAAGTGTTTGGGCATCACCACCTGAAGGTATGGATACCCAGGAACACCTCAGATTTAATGTGTTTATTTTAATGTATTTAATGAAGAACTGTGTATAGCATACTGCAACAGAGAAGAAAAATGCACGACTGAAACATGGAATGGCTTTTCACTGTGGACATTCCAGCTAGAGGCTGAAGTTCCAGTTAGAAAGTTGGAAGAAGAAGTTAGACAAGGGCTGCTCTGCAGGATTTGGAGCTGGAAGACAAGGTTGGAGGAGCAGGGTAATACTCTGGAGAACATAATGTGGATTTTGCAAAGCTAAGAAGGTAAAAGATGACATGAACTAGGTCTGAATGCTATGACAAATTCTGATTGAGATGCTAGGAGGTGGAATCCCTGGGAAAGTAGAGGGAGTGAAGAGGGGGATGTTATGGTGTTTGAGGGTGAAACAAAGTGGCTCATGTCCTTAGACTCTAATACAGAGAAAAGCAAAAGAACAGCAACCACCCCAACCAGTGGAGCAGTCCCAGATTCAGGAAACACCTATGTTGAAAAAATATACACCCACTGGGCTTATTGATATAGCTATTACTTCAATAGATATAATAGCCTGGATGCATAAAAACAGCTACCTCCATAGTGCCCACATGGGAAGACATTACCAAGAGTGGTGGATTTCCCTTAATAGAGTGACTTAATGGAGTGACTTGGTTAATGCAGGAACTGACATGTCCTGTGTTGGAGCAATCTACCAGATTCCCAACTGGTAAAGGAAATGGCAAATTCATTACACAGGATCCCTCTCTCCAAGTAGTTTTTGCTGTTTAGTCACTCAGTGATGTCCAATTCTTTGTGACCCCATGAACTGCAGCATGCCAGATCTCCCTGTCCTTCACTATCTCCTGGAGTTTGCTCAAACTCATGTCCATTGAGTTGGTGATGCCATCCAACCATCTTGTCCTCTGTCATTCCCTTCTCTTCCTTCAATCTTTCCCAGCATCAGGGTCNCATGCCAGATCTCCCTGTCCTTCACTATCTCCTGGAGTTTGCTCAAACTCATGTCCATTGAGTTGGTGATGCCATCCAACCATCTTGTCCTCTGTCATTCCCTTCTCTTCCTTCAATCTTTCCCAGCATCAGGGTCTTTTCCAATGAATAAACTCTTCACATCAAGTAGCCAAAGTATTAGAGCTTCAGCATCAGTTCTTCTGATGAATATTCAGGGTTTATTTCCTTTAGGATTGACTGATTAGATCTCCTTGCTATCTAAGGGACTTTCAAGAGTCTTCTCCAACATCACATTTCAAAAGCATCAATTCTTGAGTGCTCAGCATTCCTTATGGCCCAACTCTCACAGCCATACATGATTACTGGAAAACTATTGGCCTATTTTGGCAAAGTAATATACCTGCTTTTTAATATGCTATCTAGGTTTGTCTCCCTCCAAGAGAGTGTGCTAAATATGTCTATTTTGTGTGGGTACATTGTTTGGCCTAACCCATACTTTCCCCTGTCACCATGCAGACCAGGCTGCCAACATCAGGGAATTAAAGAAGATGAAAAAAAAATTAGTTGCTCAGTGGTGTTCGACTCTTTGCAACCCCATGGACTATAGCTTGCCAGGCTCCTGTCCATAGGGTTAACCAGGCCAGAATACTGGAGTGGGCAGCCATGCCCTTTCTCCAAGGGATCTTCTTGACCCAAGGATGGAACCTGGGTTTCCTGAATTGGCAGGCGCATTCTTTACTGTCTGAGCCACCAGGAAAAGCCACTTTTATCAAGACTGTGATTGAGAGTCACATTTCAAAGGCAATGGTATGCAAATCATACTATATGCAAAATAACATGACACTGAATGGATATTCCATCTCCCTTAAAATGCACAAGCAGCAGGAATGGTAGAAAGAAAGAATGAATAGTAAAGCAGAAGATGGACTAAAGTACTATCCAGGTTTTAATACATTTGAATGGTCAAGCAGTAAAGCTTGCAGTTCCATACGTCAGACTGTGCACCTCTGTTGACACACCTCGTGCTGTAAAGGTATGGAAGTCCTGAGGCCTCGGGAGAAATCCATTGCCCCCATTCTCACTGTGGAGCAATGTGCTATGCTGCTGAGATCTCCCAGTCCCATCACACCTGG
Organism: Oreotragus oreotragus; assembly: GCA_006410675.1. NCBI lineage: Eukaryota > Metazoa > Chordata > Mammalia > Artiodactyla > Bovidae > Oreotragus > Oreotragus oreotragus. The sequence continues at coordinate 892,985 of SJYX01012531.1, read as the reverse complement.
GAGAGGCATCAGCTATTGGAATTTTCAGTAGGATGTCCCACCAAGATAGGTGAGCTACTTGATACCCCTAGGTGAAAGGGAACTACTCATTCCCTACTGGGATCCCATTGTCTTGCTGCTTAGTTGAACCTGTTGAAATCCACTATGCCTGGAATGCAACATGCATCACTGAGAGAGGAGGGAGGGTGGGGGCCCCATGCCTGAAAGTGCTGCCTTTCTTGACCAAAATGTACAGTCTGCAGGAACATGTCAGATGCCTAAACCTGCAGCTGCAGTAACGTCTAAGGATCAGACCACGAGCATAATTCTTATAGAATAAGACTTTTCTGTACAAGTTTCTTTTAAATACCTGTCTTTTCATTCTTAGACATCTACTGCTTCTGTCATTTCTGGTCGTGGAGTAGGTACCTTATGGAAATACTTTTCTGTAGTGTGCCCACTTGTATGCTCAGCAAAGGAATCAATCCAGTTGTTGGGTATGTGGGTAAGCTTGTCCTGCTCTTTCTCCTTCATGCTTTCCTAACATTAAGCTTTATCCACAAGGCTGATGTCAAGGAAACCTACCTATTTTACTTCTAATGGATTGAGAAGAAGAGAAAAAAGACACATGTGTTAAAGTAATCTGAGGATGATGACAAACACCTTTCACCTTATTCAATTTTGGACTCTTGGAAAGCAGGACACTTTGAGTTTCCCCAACAGTACCTCCTATCCAACTTAACCTGAGGAGTGTGTGCATCACAATTTTGTCTATGAGACATTGGTAGGTAGGGGAAGATGAGTTTAATGTTACCAAATTTCTGGAGCATGGCCAAATATAGGAAGACATTAAATTAAATGTCACCAGGACTTTCTGTAAGCCTAACATGACAAGCAGCAAGGTGACTCTGCAGCAGAGGCCTTGAAAAGTGTCCATAATGATATTGGTCCAGAACTGAACTGAACATGAGTCAGGTGGGGATAAACTTCAGGCACTGGGAAAGTGTCAGAAGAACACATTTAACTAAACTATCTCCCAACTTTTGCCACAGATGTCAAAGCAAGCTGAGTTCAAGTAGAAAAACTGTTAACAAAATGTTAACAAGATTCATGCTTACTTATACAAAGCTTTATATTATATACTATGATTTCTCTAGCTCTTATAACAATCCTAACACAGATACTATTATTGCCATTTGACTGATGACAATNCATCTCCCAACTTTTGCCACAGATGTCAAAGCAAGCTGAGTTCAAGTAGAAAAACTGTTAACAAAATGTTAACAAGATTCATGCTTACTTATACAAAGCTTTATATTATATACTATGATTTCTCTAGCTCTTATAACAATCCTAACACAGATACTATTATTGCCATTTGACTGATGACAATCATGAGCCATAGGCTGATTTAAATTGTTGTTGCTCCATCTCTTAGTCATGCCCAACTCTTTGTGACCCCACGGACTGCAGCATGCCAGGTCTCCCTGTCCTTCATCATCTCTTGTAACTTGCTCAAACTCATGTTCATTGATTCAGTGATGCCATCCAACCATCTCATCCTCTGTCATCCTCTTCTTCTCCTGCCTTCAATCTTTCCTAGCATCAGGGTCTTTTCTAATGAGTTGACTCTTGGCATTAGGTGGCCAAAGTATTGGAGTTTAAGCATTAGCACTTCCAGTGAATATTCTGGACTGATTTCCTTTGGGATGGACTGGGTGGATCTCCTTGCAGTCCAAGAGACTGTTAAGAGTCTTCTCCAATGCTGCAATTGAAAAGCATCCATTATCAGCACTCAGCTTTGTTCATAGTCCAACTCAAACCTACTGGAAAAACCATAGCTTTAACTATACAGACCTTTTTTGGCAAAGTAATGTCTCTGCTTTTTAATATGCTGTCTAGGTTGGCCATAGCTTTTCTTCCAAGGAGCAAGTGTCTTTTAATTTCATGATGACAGTCAGTGTCTGCAATGATTTTGGAGCCTGAGAAAATGAAGCCTGTCATTGTTTCCATTATTTCCCCATATTTGCCATGAAGTGATGGGACCAGATGACATGATCTTAGATTTTTAATGTTGAGTTTTAAGCCAGCTTTTTCACCCTCCTCCTTCACCTTCATCAGGAGGCTCTTCAGTTCTTCTTTGCTTTCTGTCATAAGGATGGTATCATCTGCATATGTGAGGTTTTGATATTTCTCTTGTCAATCTGATTTAAGTAAACTGATCAATTTCACATGTCTAGTAAGAGAAGGCCAAGCTTTGAACTCAAGTGAGTAATGAAAGTAAATTTTAATACTCCTAAATTTCAGCTAATCAGGTGTGTTGGAGTGGGGAAAAGGGAGTGTGAGAGAAGCAAAAGGGAAATTGACATTATATTATTTATACTTATAGACCTGAATATTAATCTTCATTAAGATACTACAGTTTATAATGTTTCTGATTTCATTTTTAAAAAGTGATTGATTATTAGATATAGCAATGTGCTGTAATAAACATAATTATAACCTTCTATGTGTTGCATTTTAAAACACTTAAGTTACCAATTGACTTAAAAGTAGCTGACTCTTAAGGCACAGACACAATGCATATTACAAACTTTGCTACCACAGAATCAATCACAGTACTTAATAAAATCAGCCAAAACGGTTTTTATAAAACCAGAAAACAAAAGGAAAATACATCATTGACGAACATTTTAACAAATTGAGATTTTTGGTAGTATATCTAAATAGTTTAAATATCATAGTTTCTGCTTATGCCTTTTGAAAGCAGTGTCATGACCTTTTCCGTTCAGAATTTTGAAAAAAGCAATTCAAAATTCTCTCATTTTCATTTTAGATAAGTTATCACTATCAAAGTTTGACTCTCTTCTGCTTTTTGAAATTTAGTGACAGATCTGTCAAAATATAGGTCACTAATCCCTACCTGGAAGTAATGCCTTTCTATTCTTGGAGTGAGCCACATCAGTTCAGTTCAGTCACTAAGTCATGTCCGACTTTTGTGATCCCATGAACTGCACCACCCCAGGCCTCCCTATCCATCACCAACTCCTGGAGTTCACTCAAACTCATGTCCAATGAGTTGGTGATGCCATCCAGCCATCTCATCTTCTGTCGTCCCCTTCTCCTCCTGCCCCCAA
>SJYX01012531.1:878578-889534 GCA_006410675.1 Oreotragus oreotragus | reverse complement strand
CTCTGCATATAAGTTAAATAAGCAGGGTGACAATATGCAGCCTTGATATACTTCTTTTCCTATTTGGAACCAGTCTGTCGTCCCATGCACAGTTCTAACTGTTGCTTCCTGACCTGCATATGGGTCAGGAAGGTGACCTCGAGACAGGTCAGGTGGTCTGGTATTCCCATCTCTTTCAGAATTTTCCACAGTTTATTGTGATCCACGCGGTTAAAGTCTTTGGCACAGCCAATGAAGAAGAAATAGATGTTTTTCTGGAACTGTCTTGCTTTTTCGATGATCCACTGGAAGTTGGCAATGTGATCTCTGGTTCCTCTGCCTTTTGCAAAACAAGCTTGAACATCTGGAAGTTCACTGTCCACGTATTGCTGAAGCCTGGCTTGGAGAATTTTGAGCATTATTTTACTAGTGTGTGAGATGAGTGCAATTGTGCAGTAGTTTGAGCCACATGCTGCTGCTGCTAAGTCGCTTCAGTGGTGTCCGACTCTGTGTGACCCCATAGACGGCAGCCTACCAGGCTCCCCCATTCCTGGGATTCTCCAGGCAAGAGTACTGGAGTGAGGTGCCATCGCCTTATCTGTTGAGCCACATAACTCTCTCTAATTATGGGAATTAGCAAAAGCAAAACAAAACAAGAGAGAAATATAAGGTAAATAATGAGGTACTCATATATATGTGTAATTTTGGTTTATAAGCAACCCTACTACTTAATGATTAAAGATATTAAAACTGGAAGTATATTTTCCTTAGAAAACAGGTTTGGGGCTTCTCTACTTTTTGTTAAATTTCTATATAAAAAAGAAAAGAAAAGCAGATAGTACTAATTCTCTTGATAAATGAAAAGGGGAACCCTGAAATGCATTATCTTTTCCAATTGAAAGATCCATTCAAGTTTCTATCACTAAGGGATGACCTATGTGAAAACATCTATGTGATGTTTATTTAAATTGAAACATAAGCATCATGATTTCAATGCTGGGTCAGTTTTTCTAAAAATTATTTGTTTACTTTTATATTTTTCTCATTACCTATCTTTATTTAATAAATAAGCAAAATCCCCGTGTTCTTTCTGTGGTAAATATTAGACAAATATATCTATTTCATGTATATATATAATATATATAATACTAAAATATATCATTATATAAATGATATATGTATATAACTCATTACATAAATTATATATATATTATTTATTATTCTAATGTGATTGGATCTCTCTCAACTCTAAGTTTTTTCCTTTCTCCCTTTGATTGTATTAGTTGTTCCATAGTGTCACACTCTTTTGTGACCCCATAGACTAGCCTGCCAGGCTCCTCTGTGTACTTCCCTGGGATTCTCCAGGCAAGAATACTGGAGTGGGTTGCCATTTCCTTCTCCATGGGATCTTCCTGACCCAGGGATCAAACCCAGGTCTGCACTGCAGGCAGATTTTTTATCATCTAAGCCACCAAGGAATCCCTAATTTAAATATTGTTTGGGCATTTGTGTTGGAGAAGGCAATGGCAACCCACTCCAGTGTTCTTGCCTGGAGAATCCCAGGGACGGGGGAGCCTGGTGGGCTGCCATCTATGGGGTCGCACAGAGTCGGACACGACTGAAGCAACTTAGCAGAGCAGAGTTTTCCAACTTTATTTTGGGCCAGACAATTCTTTGCTAAGGGGTTGGGGTGTGTCTTATGCAGTGTAGTATGTTTAGCAGCACTGCTGTCCTCTACCACTAGATATCAGTAGCAGCCCTGAACCAATTCTGATACAAGAATGTATCCAGACATTGTCAAATGTTGCCTGAGAGGCAACATCTCCCCTAATTAAGAACCATTGTTCAAGAGATAGAGGACCATAGTAGTACCATGTCTGTTATAGTTTGGGAGCTCTTTAAGCTCTCACTGATGTTTTCTGCAGCATAAAGTTTACAGGAGCTCTCAGCAGACTTCCTGAGAGACGTTGACATGCTGGTGTATGCCAGTAAACACATCACTTTGAAATTCCAATTTATCATTGTTAACATACAAAAGGGCATATTGTTATAACCACATCTTAGTGCCAAGAGGTTTTATTTTTGTTGTTGTTGACTAATTTGTTGTTGTTTGGTCTCTCAGTCATGTCCAACTTTTTGTGACCCATGGACTGCAGGTGGCTAGGCTTTCCTGTCCTTCACCATCTCATCCTCTGGAGTTTGCTCAAAAGCATGTCCATTGAGTCAGTGATGCCATTCAACCATCTCACCCTCTGTCACCTTCTTCTCTTCATCCCCTAAGTTTTTCCCAGCATCAGGGTCTTTTCCAGTGAGTCCACTCTTCACATCAGGTGGCCAAAGTATCGGAGCTTCAGCTTCAGCATCAGTCCTTCCAATGAATATTCAGGGTTGATTTCCATTAGGATTGACTGATCTCCTTGCTGCCCAAGGGACTCTCAAGTGTCTTCTCCAACACCACAGTTTGAAACATCAATTCTTTGACACTCAGCCTTCTTTAATGGTTCAACTCTCACATCCATTTACATGACTACTGGAAAATAGACAAACATATCATCTGTGAACATAGTCAATTTTATTTCTTCCTTTCCAGTCTATATACTTTATGTCCGATTTCTCTAGTTTTATTGCACTAGTTAGAACTTCCAGTACAATGTTTAAAAGTAGTAATGAGAGGTGTTATCCTCTTTGTCCTTCCTGATCTTATGGGACAATATCCAGTTTTTTATCATTAAGTATACAGGAAGGTTTTTTATTTGTCCTTTATCAAGTTGAAAAAGTTGGTCTCTAGTCCTAGTTTGTTGAGAGTTTTTATCATAAATGGGTTTTGGATTTTGTCAAATGTTTTTCTGCATATGATCTTTTTTTTTTTTTTTTTTTTGCCTGCTGTTATTGTGAGTTACATTAACTGATTTTTCAAGTGTTGCTCTAGCTTTGCTTAACTGCATTAAATCTTATTTAGCCTTGGTGTATAATTCATTTTATATGCTATTAGCTTTAAATTGCTAATATTTCTTCTAGCATCTACCTTCATGTGAGNCAGCATATGAAACACCTGGTTTTATTTATTCATCATGTTTGGTGTTCTCTGAGCTAGCTTTCTGGTTTGTGCTTTGCAATTAATTTTGAAAATTTTTATTCAAATATTTTTTTCAGCACTAATATCTCTTTCTTCTCCTTGTGGTATTCCTGATACATGTAATTACACATTTGAAATTGTTCTGAAGTACATGGGTTGTTTTTCATTATTTTTTCTCTTTGTATTCCAGTTTAGGAGGTTTCTATTCACCTGTCTTCAAGTTCATATTTCCTTTGTTAGCTCATCAGAAGTCTCCCTCTGTTTCTGTCAAACTGCTTTTGATTTATAATATTTTCTTTTGATTCATTCTTTGAGTTTCCATTTCTCATCTTATATTACCCATCTCTTCTGTCATATTGCCTACTTTTTTTTCACTTAGCCTGTTATAATTATTTAAATTTCAAATTCCATAGATCAAAAATCTTTTATATCTGGGTCTAGTTTTAATTCTTTTGTNTTTCTAATATTTTCTTTTGATTCATTCTTTGAGTTTCCATTTCTCATCTTATATTACCCATTTCTTCTGTCATATTGCCTACTTTTTTTTCACTTAGCCTGTTATAATTACTTAAATTTCAAATTTCATAGATCAAAGATCTGTTATATCTGGGTCTAGTTTTAATTCTTTTGTTTCTTTAGACTTTATTCTTTTTTTGTGCCTTAGGAGTTTTTTTTTTTTTTGAAAGCCAAGCATGATTTATCAGGTAATAAGAACTGAGACAGATAGGTTTTGTTGAGAGGTTCTGTGTTAATTTTGCTAGAAGCTGGACTGTGTTTAATGTTTGCTGTAGCTTCAGGTGTCAGAACCTTTGATTTCGTCTGTTATCTTTGTTGCTGTCTGTTTGTTCATTTTTAAATTCCTCTGTATTTTTGAGTTCCCTTCAACAGTCCTTCCCTAAGAGAGTCTGGACTTTGTTGACTCTTTTAACTATAGTCCAGTGTTATTATATGGAATTCTTACTGCTATGGTGGTAAGATGTGGAGGAAGGAGATACACTAAATGTTTGCTGTAGCTTCAGGTGTCAGAACCTTTGATTTCGTCTGTTATCTTTGTTGCTGTCTGTTTGTTCATTTTTAAATTCCTCTGTATTTTTGAGTTCCCTTCAACAGTCCTTCCCTAAGAGAGTCTGGACTTTGTTGACTCTTTTAACTATAGTCCAGTGTTATTATATGGAATTCTTACTGCTATGGTGGTAAGAATTCGAGGAAGGAGATACACTCTACAGTCTTCTGAGTGTCTCATTCTTTTAGTGATTCTGTCTGGCCAATTATCTCACAAATATTTATCAATTTTTAATTTCTCTCCTTTAGGTGAAGCAGAAGGCTAGAGAAAGACTGTAGCTAGGCTCCCTTTCTTCATGTCGTGTCAGTCTCTGGTAAAGTTTTTCTCCTACTGGATCATCCTTTCTTAAGAACACTCTGGGCATATGTCAGAATAGTTTTTTTTTTCTTCATCTTTGCCATAAACACAAGAGATTTCTTGCTTCTGCATCATGTGAACCTGGCTGGGTTCCTGGATATTATAACATAAAAATGTGAGGGATCTCTAACAACAAGAAAAATTAGGAGTTTCTTATTCTCATAATAGTCTATGCACTGCATCCAGCAATTTTTAAAACTTATTATTTAAGCATTTCTACCAGAATATGGGTTGAGTGACTTCTAATCCTGGTAAATTGATGTAGGCTGTGCTTCTCTGTACTTGTCACTGCAGATTTTGGATTGGGCTCTATTCTGTGACCTCAGTTCTCAGACAAGCCTAATTAATGTCATTGATTTTCAATTTGTTCAGCTCTTGCCAGCTCTAAGAGGGGAGTGACGACTTCCAAAGACTTTACATGCTAGAACTAAAACCAAAAGTCAATACTACTTGTTTTTGAAAAAAAAAATCTATATTCTGCTGAAGCATGTAGTATGATATTATGATTTAATATTATTCTAAAATAGAATTCTCCCTTCAAAGAGAACAAAAGTGCAGCTGGGTCTGTGTAAATCTAATTCTTAGTCTGCAAAAACCTTTGGTCAACAATTGCTCAAAAGCAATTATGACAGAATGCCTATGTAATAAGTTATCCAAAGTTTGCATATATTTTTAGATTGAATTTAGATTTGATGTCTAATATCACTGAAAATTTAGTAACAGTGCCTACACTTAACTAGATCATTCATTAATTATGGTACATGATTGTTTCTTGTTAATAAGCATATCAAATGTCAAACACATTCATATTTTCTATTTTAAATGAAAATAAGTGACTAACTTGAGCTTTGAAGACAACACATAGAATTATTTGTTAATAACATAAAATAATTTGTTACTAATATTATACAAATGCCTGTATGTAATCTGATCATCATGCTTATTCATCCAATTAGTTGGAAACTTTAAGCAAGCATCACTTCAGACATCCATTGTTTTCTTAATTTTTTATTATGAAATAATTAATGTATATTTATTGGTTTTTATAAGTGTATCTCTAAAATCACTATGCCTATAAATATTCTACCATTATAAGACATTTTATAAACTTCTACCATTGTTTTATCAGAGAAAGAATTCAGCTTGATGCATTTTCATTATATAATTGACATATACAATTTACTTGGCTTCCCAAAGTTAATTACTGGTATAAGGTAGATGTGTCTATAAAGTGTTTTTCTGGCCTCACTTGCCTCATGGAGCAGACTGGGTGTAGCACAGTATAAGCTTCTGATTTATAATATATTGAAATTCTCCTGTCTTGAAATAGAGTTTTTTTTGCTCTTTTTGCACAAATACAAACAATAATATTCATTTCAATATTGTCTTTAATAAAGTCTTGAAAATTTAATTTCAAAGTTAAGATAGATCATGACAGTGAGCATAAGAAAGGAGATATTTTATTTGAGATATCCATTTGAATGAAATCCAAAATAATAAAATGACTAGTGTAACAAAATAATTTTTTTAAATAAGACATAAAAATCTACTTTATTATAGTATGAAAGGCACTGTACTAAATAATTCCAGATTGATTGAAGAGAATAAGCCCACACAGGAGATTTACAGTACCTCTGTGTTTTGATTAAGATGAAATCAGGGAAAAAAAAAAAAAAAGATGAAATCAGGGGAAAATGGAGAGAAAGAACAAGAGAGATTTGTATCAAACACACATAAGATGTATGTAAGATATACATATATTTGCCTTCCTTTTATAGTAAAATGATCATAAATATCATATGAAATAAGTAAGCTGGCACATGGCTATGATATCATAAGCTTAGCACTATGGTCTATGAATGACAGAATTCTAGTAGGATTATAGTTTCAGTATCAGTGCAAGAGAGTAAATGAAAGAATGCTCATGTAGTCCATCATCATAGATTACATGAGAAACTGAGTAAGTGTCCTTTCTTATACACTGTGTGGCTCAGTGGTAAAAAAAACCTTGCCTGCCAATGCTGGAGACATAGGCTCTATCCTTTGGTTGAAATTATTTCCTGGGAAGGGAATCGCAACCCATTCCAGTATTCTTGTCTAGGAAATCCCATGGAGAGAGGAGCCTGGTGGGCTTAGGTCCATGGAGTCCCAAAGAATCAGACACAACTTAACCACCAAGCATGAGCACATGATAAATCTACTATTAAATTAATATTATTTTGGTCAATTGAATTAAATGAATTCAATAAATATTTACTGAGTGTCATCCATATTCTGGGTTGTATTTTGCACTTATGGTGCTTATATTTTAGTGCGAGAGAGTTAAGTAAGCACAAAAATACACAAATTCATTTTGAGTTGGTAAACATAAAAATACACAAATTTATTTCAATGTTTTAAGAGAAATATAAAAGATGATGAATTGAAGATTTGAGTTTCTTCTAATTTCCTATTCAGTCCCTTTTACAGAAAAGGAAAACATGATATACATGTGTTAAAGGCAGGATATTTTTGCATCAGTGCCATAATGTTCCTCTCTTTTAGGACTGCAACAATTTTGGGGTGCTTTCTTCTTTGTGAGTTATAACGTTTTATAATAAACTGCGGCTGCAGCTGCTGCTGCTTCTGCTGCTAAGTCGCGTCAGTCGTGTCCGACAGCCCACCAGGCTCTCCCGTCCCTGGGATTCTCCAGGCAAGAACAGTGGAGTGGATTGCCATTTCCTCCTCAGGTTCATGAAAGTGAAAAGTGAAAGTGAAGTCGCTCAGTTGTGTCCGAATCAACCCATGGACTGAAGCCTACCAGGCTCCTCTGTCCATGGGATTTTCCAGGCAAGAGTACTGGAGTGGGGTGCCATTGCCTTCCCATACAATAAACTAGTTATCTAGTAAGTAAAAGGTTTCTCTGAGTTCTGGAAGACATTTTAACAAGTTAATTGAGTTAATCCTTAGGACTTCCAATTTATAGCCAGCGTGTCAGGAGCACAGGTGACAACTTGGTTTAGGGATTGGCATTGGAATTGTGTTTGTGAGTGAGCAGCCTTGCAAGACCAAGCCCTTAACCTGTGAGATCTGACAGTATCTCCAGGTAGATAGTGTCACAATTGTGTTGATTTGTAAGACATCTAGCTTGTTGGTGTCATAGAACTTCTTGGGATGTGGGGAAATTCCTTAGTTCTTGGAATATTTTACCGAGAAGGAAAACACATACACAAAGTCCACTATAATGAGAACACAGAGGGAAGAATTTGAAAAAACAAAACAAAACAAAAAACAAAAAAGTAAAATACTTTGAGTATTATTTATGTAATATCTTTCACATTGATTTTAAAATTGTGAAAAATTAGTCTTCAAGAGATTAATAGATAGGGATTTTCCAGAGCTGTTTTCCTGATCCTTGTCCGTTGCTTTTTTCTCCACAGCAGGTTCTTATTGCATGTGGTATTTTTCCTCTCAGTCTCTATGTGAGGGACATGTGCTGCTTTTATGTTGCTGGCACTGCTTCTCCTTTATCCATATTATTTTGTTTTCTTTTATCCATTATGCCTCATTCTTCAGAAAGAAAAGCTGAAATATTCTAGCAGTTCTTGGACCACTAAGAACTAAATGGATGTTAAAGAAAAAGAAAATAATTTCTGTTATCATCTTCAGCGAAAATAGATGATGATGGTTAAATCTGTATGAACAACAGCTACAATTTTATTTCATCTTTTCTATTCCTTGCTGCTGCTATAAACCTGTGTAGGCCTGTTAGCAAAACTTCTTCTTCTAGGCAAAGATATGTAAGGATATTAATGTAAGAGCTAGCTCCAGATAATTGATTAACCTTATTTATAAAAGAAATTGGTTTTATAAATGGAAGAATACCCAAACATTCTATTGTTATTCTAACTTCATTCATTTATATGTAATATAATAATTCATTACGTTATACTAATCATCATAAATCATCAGTTATTTCCTTTCTGACTTTTTCTTTAACTGTGCTTTTTAGTTTTTTTCCTCATTTATCTATAAGACTATACCAGTATTCAAGGTTAGCTTTCAAAACTAATAACATTGTGTTTCATTGCAAGAGCTTTTCCACTCCAGGGTAATTTTAAGCAATGCTACTCTCTATAGCTTGATTCATCTAAACAAGATATGCTGTTATGATGGAGGTAGTCAATTATCTTTTCAGAAATTTAATTGCATTTCTCAAAGATTATATAAAAAGTATCCTGAATCCATTATGAAGACCTAAGCATTTCTTATACTCGAACAACTTCAGAATGAATGATAGTCATGTTTGATATTCATTTATGTGACAGTATAACAGCTATGTCTAAAATTTGAATACATTTAAGGCAACCTAAAGCCTAAGGCTCTGTAAGTTTCATGTTATTGCTACATAGTACAAATACTGAAGTAAATTTTTCAGAAATATTTAAGCTAAGAAAGACTTAATAATCATGTGGTTGAATGATTTCCAGTCATTTATCCAATTTCTTTATGACGTTTTGTCACCTATGGACACCAAGACATTGAATGTACCTTAGAGGTCACCTAATGGTCTTACTTGGTGGTTCAGACAGTAAGGAATCTGGCTGCAATGAAGGAAACCCAGGTTTAATCCCTGGGTCAGGAAGATGCTCTGGAGAATGGCTATCCCACCAGTATTCTTGCCTGGAAAATTCCATGTACAGAGGAAGCTGGCAGGCTATAATCCATGGGGTCACAAAGAGTTGGACACGACTTAGTGACTAACATGCTTTCAATGCAAAAATACTATATATATCTATATATCTCTATCTATCTATCTATCTATCTATATAAAAGGGAAACATTCACCTGCTGTTTGAAAAAGATTCAGTAACATAGAACTCTGTCTCAGTGTGGTCTATTCCATTGTTCTGGTTTACGGAAAATTCTTCAAACTTTATCTCATTTCTTTATGAGTTCAAGTTAAATGTAGGCCAGAGAATTCTTTTGGTTGAAAGGGATGAAAACCTCCATTTCTTTAAAAATATTTGATGGGGATGATCTGGAGGGAAGATGTGGGGTGGGAGGTGGGAGGGTGGTTCATGTTTGGGAGTTCGTGTAAAAAAATAAATAAATACAAAAAAAAATATTTGATTTAATGAAAGTTGCTGTTAGATTAAGTGAAAGCTGAAATGCAACATTTTATACAAATATCCTAATGGCTGTAGAGCTCAATTATCTTATTTCATACACTTTTAAAGTGTTTGTCATGCTTATACACGTCCACACCTAGTAAGAAGTAAGCTTTGTTAAGATGAAATTCAGATGCCAATAGGGAGTTCTTGGAAATAAAATGTCTCCATTATCAAATAAGTTTGGAAAATACACAATCTTTTGTTAATGTACCCTATACCCAATGATTCATAAGACACATTCACATATAAAAGACTTTGAGAATTTATATGGACCTGAAACCTATTTAAAATTTGTTTAACTGATGTTTCCAAAATGTACCAAAAATGCTTTTAAAGACATAAATAATTGTTAGCAGCTAGATGTACACTCATGAAATATGGAAAGTAATGTTTATTTGGTTACTTTATCTGCCCACTATAGGCACCAGTATATTCACTCCAGTTGTCAGACGGACTATTTCAGATCTTTTCTAAATATAACATGGGAAGAGATTATTCAAAATAGAAATTCATAAAAATTAAACAAAATCCATTGAGAATGATTGCTTCTGCACAGTAGAACAATATATAGTTCTCTGTTTTGTTAACATAGCATTGAGACAAGTTACCTAGAATATGATCAAATTAAAGATAAGCCTCACCAAGGAATTGATGATATTCATAGCTAGCTATAACTAAAGGAATTATATCTGTTCCACCTAGTTTATTTTCATTATTTATTTTGATAATGTTTGGCCAACAATGTACAAACGAGTGTCACACACAAGCTATGTTGCTACTTTTGATTTCATTAATTTATCCAATAAGAGGAAAATACACTTCATTTTTGTAACTGTAATAATCATGCTCCATTTATCTATTTCAGTTCAGTTCAGTCGCTCAGTCATGTCCGACTATTTGCGACCCCATGAATCGCAGTACCCCAGGCCTCCCTGTCCATCACCAACTCCCGGAGTTCACTCAGACTCGTGTCCATCGAGTCAGTGATGCCATCCAGGCATCTCATCCTCGGTTGTCCCCTTCTCCTTCTGCCCCCAATCCCTCCCAGCATCAGACTCTTTTCCAATGAGTCAACTCTTCGTATGAGGTGGCCAAAGTACTGGAGTTTCAGCTTCAGCATCATTCCCTCCAAAGAAATCCCAGGGCTGATCTCCTGCAGAATGGACTGGTTGTATCTCCTTGCAGTCCAAAGGACTCTCAAGAGTCTTCTCCAACACCACAGTTCAAAAGCATCAATTCTGCAGCTCTCAGCTTTCTTCACAGTCCAACTCTCAAATCCATACATGACTACTGGAAAAACCATAACCTTGACTAGACGGACATTTGTT